>JALIZH010012220.1:0-59479 GCA_030522465.1 Rhipicephalus appendiculatus
AGCACATGCAACGTATCCATTATATGCCATGACAATGACGATGACCATGATGACGATGAACAATAAGCGCGTTCCAGACCGCACATTCTCTTTCTGCCATCACGGCACAGCACATGGAATGTACCCACTATACGTCTTAACTATGACGATGACGCCGATGACGATGAAGAATAAGCGCGTTCCAAACCACACATTTACTTTCTGCCATGGATGAAAACGATCGGGAACGCGCTGTCGCCCGCGAAAGGCAAAACGGCAACGCCGACAATAAGCTGCTACCCCGGGGTTGAGGACGTAAAAAGCGGCGGCTCAACGGCAAAAACGCATTGTATATACTGAACACACGCGTTGTCACTCATTTACATGCGCGACTGGGCAATGTCACGGGTGATTTACGGCAAGAATGATCCCCAGTGCTTCGCCCACTCGTCATGATTCACTTGGTGGAAATGCGAATTTTTTTTAGTGTGCGCTTTGTATCGGCTGGCCACCTAAACTTAGACACGTCTGCAACGTAGGCATCGGGACTTCAATGTCATGTTAGCTCAACCTGCCTGAGATCACCTTGAAGCAGTAGCTCTCGGAAGCATCGGCACTGCAACTCAGATCCTCCGACATCGTAGCCGTGCCAGAACTCTTCGGGACTTCTCGCATCCGATCGTCGTAGAAGTAACGCTGCCGGTCATCTCACGTATGCGTTCACCTGTTTATGCCACCGAATGTTCACGTTTTTTTTTTCGGTTTAATTTTATTCCATTATTTGTTTAGTGTTAATTAATCTTGTGTACTTTGAAAGCTTATTCTTTGACTGTATTTGTGTATTGTTAGTTTATTTGCAGTGTTGTATTTACAGTGCTTGCGCCGCAATAGCTAGATGAAAGCTGTTGTTGTGTTGTCCAAACACGTCTCCGATCCTTTCACTGCGTCGCGCGTACGGAACGGAACAACCTGGTGTCATTCCAGTCGCCGACTTCGAGCTGGCGACGCTTGAGTGGCCGCTTGTAACAACGCCCAACAAGGGTGGTTGTCAGCAAAAGTCATCATTTGGTCTAGGAACTGTAATGCGTGTTGTGAAGGTATTTCGCTGGTGAACTTAAGCCCCAGACGGCAGCGTTGGTCAGGGGGGCATGAACAGGTGTGACGCGATAGTTCACCGGCGAGGTCTGGTCTATCACTTTGTAGGGGCCAATATAGCGAGACTCAAGCTTTTCGCATAAGCCAGGCGTTCGCGCAGGCGTCCATAGGAGAACATCGTCTCCAGGGCGATAGAGCACGACGCGGTGAGCGGCATCGTAACGACGTTTGCGATCTTCTTGGCTAGCCTCGGTTTTAATACGGGCGAGATGACGACATTGGGCAATACGGGACACAAACTGGTCGCAGACGAATGGTGAAGAGTTGACGGGGCCAGAGAAGAAAGAGACGTCCAGTGATGAGGTTAGTTGGCGTCCGTATACTAGGAAAAACGGAGAGTAGCCTGTGGTCCGTTGAACAGAGGTATTGTACGCAAATGTTACAAATGGAAGAATCGCATCCCTGTTACGATGGTCGGGTTGGATATACATGGAGAACATGTCGCACAGCGTGCGATGAAATCTCTCCGTTAAACCATTGGTTTGTGGGTGGTAGCTAGATGTCATCTTATGAACTGTGTTTGATGCTTGAAGAACTTCACTGAGCGTGCTTGAAAGGAATGCCTTGCCTCGGTCGCTCAAAAGAACGTGAGGGGCCCCGTGGCGTAGGTAAATAGCGTTCCAAAAGAAGGTTGCTACTTCGGAAGCAGTTCCTGAAGTGATCGATGCCGTCTCAGCGTACCGGGTCAAGTGATCAACAGCGGTGACGATCCATCTCTTGCCGTCTGAGGTAGTTGGGAGAGGCCCGAAGAGGTCGATTCCGACGACAGAGAACGGCTCTGCTGGGCAGGGAAGTGGTTGTAGTGTCCCGACTGGGGCACTAGTAGGCCGCTTGCGGTGCTGGCAAAGTGGGCACGAGGCAATATATTTAGCCACGCTCGTGGAAAGACCTGGCCAGAAGAATCGACTGCGGATGCGCTCGTGGGTTTTGTGGTAACCAAAGTGGCCTGACGTTGGGTCGTCGTGTGAAGCCCGCAGAACTTCAGCGCGAAGAGCACGCGGTACGACGGGAACCCATCGATGGCCTTCTGGGTGAAAAATATACCGATAAAGTACATCGTCTTCTAACTTGAATAGCTTGAGCTGTTTCCGTAGCGTGGCATTAAAGGAAGACGAAGCACCGCTTAGGAGACTGATGATGTCAGTGGAATAAGAATCGGCTCGCTGGTGAGTAGAAATCACTGAAGTGCGGGTCGACGAAGTCAGGGAAGAAATGAATGTAGTCGACGACGCGTCCTCAGCGCGCCCAATTTGACATGGGGACGTGACGTGCTCCGATGACGGCGGCAAAGGGCATCGTGACAGAGCATCGGCATCTTGGTGCTTTCTTCCGGTCTTGTAAATGACGTCAAAGTCATATGCTTGTAATCGGAGAATCCAGCGGCCGAGGCGTCCCGACAAGTTTTTAATGGTCGACAGCCAGCAATATATATATATATATATATATATATATATATATATATATATATATATATATATATAAGCTTTTTGCCCTTTATTCATGCGCGCTAATAAGAATGAAATCTTACGTCACGTGTCCGTCATATTAGCTATAACTTTGGAAAGCTCCAATAAATGCCTCGCTGCCAGTTTGGTGACTGCTAGCCCATTTCCTGTTGTGCTTCTGTAGTAACGCTGCTTCTACTACCAATAGCGATGCGGGTTAATGTTGATTGTTAGGTTTTGGTGTTCGCTTTATGGGCGAACATGTCGGATCACACATCGTCACTTGTAAGCGATGGTACCGCTGATGAAGTCAGTGGTCGGCTAAGAAAAGAACCTTGACCATTGAACTGTCTTTATATGTGCATGAGCGAGGAGGTTGAGATAAAAATAAAAACAACTGGTAGCTTGAATGTGCCAATATTGTATTGATGACCGGATATGATGCATTACGCGCACTCTAAACATGCTTTGCGAGTGCGCTAGCACAATCTGCGTGGTCGTATTCGCCCCGCAGTTCCCTAGGAACTCTTTAATAGTATGTGTTCTACATACAGTGCGGTACACTCCATTGTCGACTGGTAAAAACTTTATTGATAGGCCTGCAGACTTTAGCCTACCGGTTCTCCCACGTTGTGAAAACGTGCTGGCGAATCATGTTTACAGCACACGTTATATATATTGTCTGATCATCACTTGAATATTGGCATTGTTAACCTCCATCTGTTTTTCATTTTATGGTGACCCTCGTTGCTCAAAACCAATTTATTTCGTTGGTAAGAGTATTTGAGTGGTGAATTATATTAAGAGTTTTTTAATGCTTTTTTTTTAGTTCATATACTACGAGAGGAAGTGAGCGAAAAGATGAGGCAGGTAGCCTGCCAGATTCGCGACCTCATCACCGTGGCACCAATCCCGAGGAACGTCCATCCCGAGCACAACCGTGGCAGGCAGCTGGCCAGAGCCGCCGCAATTCTCAAGCAGATCCGCAGCGAGGAGCGCAGCGTCAGCTTCGTCGACGCGGCAGCGTACTGCGGGAAACACGCCTTCTCCGCCGTCGTCGTCGACTGCAAACAGCACATCACTCACTGACTGCGCATCGGTCCGCACTCAAGACCCGGCGATTGCAGAGCAAGCGGCCATTGCCCTGGCCATCCTGGATGGCGAAAGGGATGTCATCTATAGCGATTCGAGGTCGGCGTCGTCTCCGACAAAGCCCTGAGCGTGCTCCGGAATGGGGAACGCGACGGTATCAAGCACCACGTACTTATATGGTTGCCCGCACACGTTGAACAGATCAAGGGCGCTCCCCCAACCTCAACGAGTAGGCCCACGAGACCGCGCGCGCGCGCGCTCACCGACCGCGCCGGTTCCGGGCAACGGCTCGGTGGGCACGAGGTTGCGGAGAACAGGGAGGCGCCTGCCTCATACAACGAAATCACAAAATATTTTTCCCTCGGTCGAAGAGTGTACCCACTCCCAAACTTAATAGGCCTCAGGACCTCACTCTCAGGCTGTTGCAGACAGATACGTACCCTAATCTGAGCTCCCTAAACGCCATTTATCCCGAGGTGTTCCCCGATGACGCTTGTCCCGCATGCGGGGATGTATCTATGCTTGCACACGTGCTCTGGGAGTGCAAGGTAACGTACACTAACCCCGATACTACTTCGGCCAGGTGGGAGGCGGCCCTCTGGGCCGTCCATCAGGCCGGCGGAGCGGCCGACAGGCATGGCCTAGCGGTCCCGACGTGGGAGTCGCCCACTGCACGCTAACGCGCGTCTTAACGGACAAGAATAAAGTTGCTCATCCATCTATCCATCCATTACTTCAGTGTACCCAGGAGTGTTCTCACTTGCGCAGGTCCCCTCTCTCTTCCGGCCGGAATCGAGGCTACAGCCTTCATGAACACATCCTACGGGTCAAGGGAATATCCGGACTTTCAGCTGTACCTTCTCACTGTATCCGCTGCAAGTGTTGAAGGCGAGCGGTTCATGACTGACATCGGCATTTGACAGGACGTAAGTGCCAGTGCCGCAGCTCACGTTTTAACGGGAAGAAGCCTGTAGCAATTAACGTTCGCTGGCACGTTCCGACGGAATCCTTGAACGCGACGCCACAAAAATGAGACTGTAGCATAAAGTAGATACTAGGTGCTACAGTGTGCCACAGAGAATATGGGCTACGATTATTTCGTGCACTAAAACAGCAGATAATGAAAACTGGTGAGCTATAATAAGCACTCGTCCACACTGACATTATGTTTTCCTTCAATAGCCAGCACTAGCCAACGCCTGCCAAAACTCAGCCTAAATTGGACAGTGCTGACCAACAGTAGGGGCTAGTTAGACTACTAATGCTCATACTATGCTAGAAAATGCTGTCCACGCAAAAACACGTATATTCCGTATCATGTCTCTGCTCTGTCATGCTTATGTTCGCGTTTCACATGAAGCCCATATCTTAATTTATGCATTTATGCAATGCATCTCATGAATTGTACGAGAAATGTATTTCACGCCATTCGTCCTTTTCATGTATGCGCATGTCCAGTCATGCACATTATCGTTCAACATTTTTATACAAAATTATGTCGGGAAAAATTGCATTAAAGGTACTTTGTTGCGTCGAACCAGCCACTGCTAAGATAACATAAGCATGATCTCTCATTGGCACCCATGCTTGCACCAACTAATGCATACAAACAGTTATTTTCCCAGAACAGTTAACGACTGGAATTCACGGCCTCAGGTGATTTTCACGACTGAAAATTTTGCTACATCAATGGAAAATTATCTCTTTGGTGTATAGTGTTGAAATGTGTTGTAATCTTGTTGCTGTTTCACAGACATGTATCAATGCGTGTTTTCTGCAACAAATTCATGCTTTCTTATTGTTGCTGTTACAATTCACTTCATGTTTCTTTTACCCCTCCTGCTTGGACTAAAATGTTGGTCCGCATTATGTCTCAATAAATAAATAAATAAATAAATAAATAAATAAATAAATATGTTATGGTAGATACTAAGGCAATAAAATGACGACGGGCTCGCGTTGTACGCATAATGTCTTGAAACAGATTCTACAGAACGGCTCAAGGCACAAAGAGGCGGCCAATATTGTAAGAAATAGACAACGACGCTCACGTCACCGACGATCGCTTAGGGCTACTGCTGCCCAACCTGGACGGATAACGCGATCTTGTACTCCGACAGACCATGAGCCTTCATCCTGATTTTAGCAGCGCACTGAGGGACGAGGACTAGGAAAAGAAGGTGCACAATACGGGCGATAACTCGCAACTGATCTTATTAGGAAAAAAGCATGCTAATATAAAGGTGAAGAACAAAAAAAGGACAGAAGACATCCAAAGGAAATGACAAAAATGTGTCAGTCTACCTTCTATCGCGCTAAGTGACGCGGAATTTCGATACCTAAGCGGCACCTGCACACGATCACAAAGTCTATCTGTTTTCTGTTTTTTTTTTGTACTTCACCTTTATATTAGCATGTTTTTTCCTAATAAAATCAGTTGCGAGTTAGCGCACGTGTTGTGCACCTTCTTTTCCTAGTCCTCGTCCCTCAGTGCACTGCTAAACTCAAGATGAATCCGTACCAACTAGCTCAAGTTTCAATTCTCATGCATGAGCCTTCCCTTAAGCGACAGTTACCACCGCTGCCGCCACCCCTAACCACCCAATGCGTCACAGTCGGAGAGCCGAAAAGGTGCAGAGGCTTCGAAAGCGGCGGCGGATGTCGCGTGGCCTTCACTGCCATCACTGCGCACTCATAAAGAGCCGATGCAGAATGACCAGCAAGGTACATCATCGTGAACAGATAATTTTCACGACTAAAACCAACAAGTCCTCGCTGTGTTGAGGTCTCTCATATCCACGATGCGTATTATCCTCAGCGGAATGACAACTCCATCAGCTCAATTCGCATTGCAAGTTCTCTATTCCTTGGAGCCCGTCCTTGCAAACCTTTTTTTCAACATAGTGGATTCTAGTCTACCTTTAAACAACCGCAGAGGAACTGCTCTCAAACACTTCCTAGTTGTGACTATCTAATTGTGCGCGGTGAACGCTGACATGTGTGTGCGCGTATCACTTGTTCTCTCTTTCCTCCTTGCTTCCTCTAATCCTTTCTTCTCCTTTTCCCTCCCCCGTGTAGGGTAGCAAAGCACGTACAACCTGGTTAACCTCCTTGCCTTTCTTTTGTCTCTCTATTCATGGCTTAGCCCAATTATCTGCATCTCGAATGAAGTCGTGACATGCAATTTCGCACATGCATGCCATGCGTCGCGTATTCTCAATATACGCAGGAATGAACGAGTTCAGGAGAGTAGCACGATACCACCGCCAGCAGAATGGAGGTTAAGTACACGGGCACATACATACATACATACATACATGCATATATATATATATATATATATATATATATATATATATATATATATATATATATATATATATATATATATATATATATATATACGTAGAATATGAAGAGTCTGGCTTCGGTTGCCGTAGAACAAAATAGGAAAAATATATATACGCCTCTAAAAAACTGTTTATTGGTGACGTTTCGATCGGAGACCGATCTTCATCAAGACAAAATTTACCAGGCGCCGATGCGCTTTTATATCATCGCCGTGCCGAGAGAAAGAGAGAGAGAAATAAATGAGAAGAAGCGTACATACTGATAAGTGGTCACACGACCACGTGCGCGTACTGCTACATACGCAAGCACCTGTATTTGGGGACAAAAAAGAGAAAAAAAAAAACGGTGCAAAAATAAACGAGTGGCCAAAAAAGAGAGTGGTCACACGACCATGTGCGCGTATTTCTACATACTTAGACATGAAGACGTGTTTTCAAAAAAAAAAAAGAGAAAAAAAATGAGAAGAAGCGTACATACTGATAAGTGGTCACACGACCACGTGCGCGTACTGCTACATGTGAAGGTTCACTACGCAGGCGCATCTCTTCAAGCTCCGGGAAGAGATGCGCCTACGTAGTGAACCTTCACAATGTACCACTGGAATGTGCTTAACGTGCCCACCTGGACCATCGATGTATATCTACATATCTTTGGTTTCTTCACTCTTTTCTTGAAACATGTGTTCTTCGTATATCTTGGTATGTGCCGGGGGGCACCGCAGGAATGTACTTAACATGTCCACTTGGGGTTTTTTTTTTTTTTTGAAAACACTTCTTCATGTCTAAGTATGTAGAAATACGCGCACATGGTCGTGTGACCACTATCTCTTTTTTGGCCACTCGTTGATTTTTGCACCGTTTTTTTTCTTTTTTTCTTTGTCCTTTTTTTTTGTTTTTTTTTTTCCAAATACAGGTGCTATGCGTATGTAGCAGTACGCGCACGTGGTCGTGTGACCACTTATCAGTATGTACGCTTCTTCTCTTTTTTTTTTCTCTTTCTTTTTTTTTTTTTTGAAAACACGTCTTCATGTCTAAGTATGTAGAAATACGCGCACATGGTCGTGTGACCACTCTCTTTTTTGGCCACTCGTTTATTTTTGCACCGTTTTTTTTCTCTGTTTTGTCCCCAAATACAGGTGCTTACGTATGTAGCAGTACGCGCACGCGGTCACGTGACCACTTATCAGTATGTACGCTTCTTCTCATTTTTTTTCTTTCTTTTTTTTTTTTTGAAAACACGTCTTCATGTCTAAGTATGTAGAAATACGCGCACATGGTCGTGTGACCACTCTCTTTTTTGGCCACTCGTTTATTTTTGCACCGTTTTTTTTTTTCTCTTTTTTGTCCCCAAATACAGGTGCTTGCGTATGTAGCAGTACGCGCACGTGGTCGTGTGACCACTTATCAGTATGTACGCTTCTTCTCATTTTTTTTCTCTCTCTCTTTCTCTCGGCACGGCGATGATATAAAAGCGCATCGGCGCCTGGTAAATTTTGTCTTGATGAAGATCGGTCTCCGATCGAAACGTCACCAATAAACAGTTTTTTAGAGGCGTGTATATATATATATATATATATATATATATATATATATATATATATATATATATATATATATATATATATATGAAGAAGAAGGTGTCCTTGGATCCAGCAAATGCAATACTTCGAAGTAGAGGAGGTGCAAAACGAAAACTTCGTTTATTTTTCCAACGTTTCAGCCGAGGCCCGGCCTTCATCAGGGGAAAAAAAAAGCTTTTTTTTTTCCATTCACTCACCGATAACGAAAACAAAAAAAGGAATAGTAAGAAGTGTTGTTGGTGCAAAAGAATTCATGAAGGGTGAATGTGTGTTTGTGACGGCTAATCCTAGAACGACTTCTATTGATATACTTTGATGCTTTAATCTCGAATGAATTGTGCAAAAGCATGTAAAGAAACGTTAGGCATTGAAGCTTCGACCTCCTGGATAAATCGGCGAGCTTCGCGCGTCGCAATAATTCAGTAGGTGAATCTTGCAGTTCAGGATTGATCTGTCTTCTTCTGGCAATTTGTCAGTCGGAGATTCAGGGTTCATCCTTGCCGACATGCACTGTGAATTCGCATGTCGCTGTGACTTCGGCAACCACTTCTAGACACACTTCGAGTGTTCGTCGGCAGGCTCAAGTCAACGCACGCTGAGTCCGTACAACAGGTACTGGATGTTCTATGTCCAGTGCTTGCAAGCCTTCAGTAGGCATCATGTCCCGACGATCTACAGTAAAACGTGATACGCCTGAGGTCCTGCGTTCACTGCTATCGAACGCAGCAGTCTAGTTCAAGCTCACGCGATTTTTTTTCTGTTCCTTTCTATCAATCTCTCTCTTTTCATCCCTTAATCACCTTCCCCCAGTGTAGGATAGCAAACCGGACGCTCGTCTGGTTGACCTTCCTGCCTTTCCTTCCTGTTCCTCCTCCTCTTCCTTGCGCACTTGTCGGTTCTAAACAAATCGCCCAGCTTTAATAATAATAATAATATCTGGGGTTTTACGTCCCAAAACCACGATATGATTATGAGAGACGCCGTAGTGGAGGGCTCCGGAAATTTGGACCATCTGGTGTTCTTTAACGTGCACTGACATCGTACAGTACACGGGCCTCTACCATTTCGCCTCCATCGAAATGTGACCGCCGCGGCCGGGATCGAACCCGCGACCTTCGGGTCAGCAGCCGAGCACCGTAGCCACTGTTCCACCGAGGCGGACCAAATCGCGCAGCTTTACGCGACACACATTAATGTGTAGCTACGCAAGTAGATTTCTAAGGGAACCAGACAATGTTTGGATATTGTAATATCCTACGTATAAATGAAACATAAGCCAGAAGCTTTATCTCGCAGGGCGAGTTATTCAAGGCACGTTCAAGAAAGAAGTACTCTTTTATGGCTTTTTAAATGCGAAGCATTTCTTAGTGAGCTTCGGCGACTTTGAGCGTATCCGTCCGTCCGTCCGTCCATCCATCCATCCATCCATCCATCCGTCCGTCCGTCCGTCCCTCTATCTAGCCGCCTACGACTTTGTGCTCTCCAGACCGTATCGTTTAGGTGATTTATACCAAAATTAGTATGACATAACATGACTGCATGATGAACATGAAATACTGGTCATACCATGAAATTCTTGACTAACTTGTCATGAATGGTATGATTTACACGCCATGGCAGTGGTGCTCCTGTGGCCGTTTCCTTAACTTGAGATATCCCAAAATTGGTATGATGAGACATTTCTGCATTACAAACATAAATGACAGGTGGTAATATGAAAATCACGACGTGCATATCTGGCACAACATGACTTGCATGCCACGCTCATGGCGCGCTCGCGGCCGTTTCGGTAGTTTGATATACACCAAACTTGGTATTGAGTGACGTCACTGTATGCGAACATAATTGACAAGTGGTAATATAGAAATCATGACATGTCATGCGCAACATGACTTGCGTGCGACACTCATGGCACACTCACGGCCGTTTCGCTAGCTTGATATACACCAAATATAGTACTGCGTGATGTGACTGTGTGACGAACATATATGAGAGTTGGTAATATAGAAATCATGATATCTCATCAGCAGCATCACTCGCATGCCACGCTCATGGCACGTTCGCGGCCGTTTCGCTAGCTTGATATACACCAAATTCAGTATTGCGTGACGTGACTGCATGGCGAACATAAATGACAAGTGGTAATATGGAAATCATGATTGTGCAACATGGCTTGCATGCCACGCTCATGGCATGCTCGCGTCCAGTTCGCTAGCATGATACACACCATATTTGGTATTGCGAGGCGTGTATGTATGACAAACATAAATGGAAGATCGTAAAATGCAAATCATGAAATCGATGTCATGTACAACATCAGTTACATGCCACGCTCATGGCTCGCTCGCGGCCATTTCGCTAGCTTGATATACACCCAAATTGGCATTGCGCGACGTGACTGTATGACGGACATGAATTGCAGGTGGTAACAGAAAATCATGACGTGCATGTCATGTACAGCGCCATTTACATGCCACGATCATGGTGCCCTGGCGTCCAGTTCGCTAGCTTGATATTCGCCAAAATGGGTATTGCGTGACGTGACTGTATTACACACATAAATGACAGGTGGTAACATGAAACTCACGACATGCATGCCATGTTACGGTAACACGTGATTTACGTACCACGCTCATGGTGCACTTGCGTCCGGTTCGCTACCTTGGCATACACCAAAATTGGTATTGCGTGACGTGACTGCATGACGAACATAAGTGACAGGTCCTAACATGTAAATCATGACATGCATGTTATGTACAGCATGATTTGCTCCTTCATGGCTGCTTCGCATTACATCGATTCCCACAATGCCGTTTTTTTGCTATATGCTCAACAAGCGGTGTCCAGTTCAAATCAAATGTGATATTGATACCCAGATATTGGTATTCGTTAACAGAACGCAGTGAAGGGCATAAGTGAAGTTGAGCGAAATTTTTTTCTGGTTAACGGACACGGAAACTGTTTTTTATTTGTTAATAGTAATGCTCCAATCATGCCACCACTGAAATACATTGTTTAAGGCACTGTTAAGTTTTGTTTGGTGTGAGTGGTGTTTGACTTGGTAGTAGAGCACGCAGTCATGTGCATATGATCTCATTTTTACTTCTCAATGGGTAGCTATGTCATTAGAAAAGCTATGTCATTAGAAATACCAAAAATAAAAGTGGTACCAGCACGATTCTTGGGGAACACCAGACAGTACGGGAATAATGTCGCAGGTGTGTCCGTCAAGTTGGACAAATTGGTAGCGGTCAGTTAAGGCATGTGACTTTATAGGGCATGTAACTGAAGCTTCTATGAAATATGCGGTTTAATGACCTGGACGGACTTTCGATGGGAAACGTTCTCTGGGAACAATGATTGAGGACAAGCTCAGTCCCATAGAAATATTTCTTGTTTTCTCGCAAAACCAAGAATAACTTTCGTCTTGGCCATCGCTTTTTGGTGCTTCCGGTGAATAACAACGCAAAATTCGGGGGAAGCACCCGGGAAAGTAACATTATTTGGGAGGCGGGAATGAACAACGTGGACAAGAATAGGTTCCTATATTTAGACCGGTTTTCGCAAAATGTTGTGACAATGGCGTTGAAGAAAAAGTAGGCAAAATGCTATGAAACTGAAAACTTCGTGCATGGCGTTCTGTACCATTGTGATCGTGTATGTGGTCGAGAATTCGAAGTGCCGCAGAAACGAAACGAAAGCAGAAATTTGGTCAATAACCATTCATGCTAGGCTGATGACGGGCACGCAGTGCAAACATTGCAAGCACAAAGCAGATGCGCTCACTTCGATCTACGACTTGTTGAAATAAGCTTCAGGTTAAACGTACACAGAGCATGAACGAATTCGCCCGCCGTTGTAAATAAGGAGATGTACTGTCTGAAGCAATAAGAAAGTCTAACCAAATGTAATCCTGGCGTAATGGCAAGATAGTCCCCAGATAGTCCTAAAAGATATATCCACTTTCCGACTACGCACATATATGCCTGAATAACGCCGCGGAAGCCTGATTTTCAATATCTAATTGCTGATATGTTTCATGCGTCAAATAATCTGGATTGAAAAACAAAATTTAGGAGCCAGAAAAATTTCCGGAGCATCCGACGATCTCTGAGACGTATTACGCATCCAGAAAAAAAATGGTATTTTGACCGCGTTTCTGATCTCGTCGCCTTAAAGGGTGACTGACTATGTCGCTTGTAACCCTAATGATTGCGTGAGGGGATGTGGTTATTAAGAATTTTTTTACATCATAGAACCAATCGAAGGAAAATAAATGCGACATGGTCACGTACATCTTGCATTTAAACGTTTCAAACATTTCTGTCGTTCCTGCCCCAACAGATATACGATGCATACTTCAAGCCTAAGCGTGGAAGCGATGCGTTTAATATCGGCATAATGATGAACCGCTTGAAGAGCAGAGGGTCTATCAGGCTCCGAAGCAAAAACTACTACGACACGCCCATCATGGATCCCCGATACTTGTCACACCCGGACGACGCCAAAATGGCAGCTCAAGGTACGAACAACCACTTTTACATTTCTGTTCTTTGCAATATTCATTTGTTAATTTCAAAGACATTTACATGAATTAAATAAGCAATGCGTGAATGCTAGGAAAAGGCCGGTTTGTGTTAGTAGCCATATCGCCTTAATACGAGGGTGTTGCCGGAAGCTTCTAATTTGGAAATCTGAGAGCTGCAGGAAGTCCCCCTTCTATTGTAATCAGACATTCTAAACGATCTTTCAGCTAACTTACGTCCAATGTAAAAAAAGTCACAGTTTCACCGCAAGGGTGAAGCAATGAATGCGATAGCAACAAATTGTAATGTTATACGAAGTAAGGCTGGCAGTTATCTCTTTTGGATCCGATCTCACGCAACTCTAGAAAACGCTGGTTTAAGAGCATACGGCCGCTCCAGGGACACTGCTCACCACATTCTCTTCGCGTTGAGAGCACAGCACTTAGAAGGGTACACCGGCCCCCCCGCTGTCGGCCGCCGAGAAGGGGAGATAACGCGCTCGCCCGCGACGACCGCGCTCGTAAAATCGAAGGTCGCTCGAGGGACCCCCCCCCTTCGCGTCTTTTCACGCTCACGAACGACGGGCGGGGCCGGTTATGTAGATACATATACATATACGGGATATGACGGCGGCCAACGGCGGCGGCGGCGACGCCGACCAGCCGAGAGTGTCCGTATAATTGCTATCGCAATAAAAAGTCACCGTTTCGCCGCAAGAGCGAAGCAATAAATGCGTTAGCAACAAACTGGAATGTTATACCTGGTATGGCTAGCAGCTTACGCTTTTGGATCCTATCTCCTACCACTTCACAAAACTCTGGTTTAAGCGAATACCTCCGCTCCATGAACCGAAGCGGTTTTCGTGCTATGAGCCCTATAAATGCAAAGCGTTCAGAGGACGGGAATTTTCGAGCCGCCTCCTGATGTCTGTCGAGATAGCGCACGCGCCAGCCCTCGCGACCGCACCCTTAAAACCTGAGCACACATACGCGTTGCAGCGCATTAGCGCGTGGCTTTTTGACGCGGCGTCACGTCCTCTCCCTATGGAGAGAAAGGGCGCGCAGCTTCGCGTTGCCTCGTGCCTTCTCTCTTCATAGGGAGAGGGCGCGGCGCCGCGTTAAAAAGCCACGCGCTGACGCGATGCGACGCGTGCGTGTGGTCAGGCCTTCAAGCAATTCACTGTTGCTACTAGAGCGACGCAGCCCTTTCCACCGACGCTCTTTCACATGACAAAAGATGGCAGCGGTGAAAACCATTTATGATCAAGCAAGGGGTGTGGGACCTCTTTAGAAGTCAACATACGTCTGTGCGCACAACTTTTGCACATATCTTTAGCGTCATTTCGTAGCGTTTCGCTCCATAAAAAAATACGACACAGTCACCTTCCCTCCACATGCTTCGCAAAACATCAATTCCCAAGGTACGTGGGATGTGCCGAATTTTTTCCATGTTAGACACAATATTACTGAGAACCAACAGACAATAATGCTAAGGAATGTGTAGGGGATCTTATTAGTAGTAAATGTACTGTAAATGTGAAGAAGGAAAAGTGGACGTAAAGATAACTTGCCGTGGGCAGGGGCCGAACCTGCAACCTTCTAATAACGCGTCCGATGCTCTCACAAATGAGCTACCATGGCGGCCAGAGTATCGGACGCGCACCATTTGTGAAGACGTGAAGTTAGAATTCACTTGCAGAGATCACTTGAGCTGGCAAGAACAAAAATATTATGCCTACAATATTCTGTATTGAGAAATAGCAAATTGGCTCTGGCATTCTCGCAAAACTTTAAGACGGGTAATGGATTGGACTGCTTTACGGTGTCAACGCGAGCAGTCGGTGTAATTTGTCGCTGTGCACTGGCACAGCACTTAAAAAGACCTGAGTGATGAATTTTGTACTATTTAATAATACACAAGCATTAAGAACTTTCTTGCCAAGATATTTTTTTGTTTGTTTGTTATGACTGGCTAGAGAAATTCCACTGCCTATTTTAACTGCTGCCTTTTTTATGAAGTATTGCTGTGATCCCATACGTTTTTGGCGTTATACGTCGATTGTGTAAATTTAAGCGGTGTTCATGTTTTAAAGGAAATTTATAAAACGTAAAAGGGTTCATGTTGCTTTAGTACTAAATTTGCCGCGCTGCTTTCGCGAATTATATTTTAATGCTTAATTTGGCGGCACATGGTAATTGCTCAGGCGCTATAACATATTTTTAGCCCGCTTAAAGATAACTTTGACTTACCTGCGTTATACTACTAAATATCGTCACTAAGTTATTTCGGCGTTATGGACGTTATTTTGCCTTGATGAAGAGTCTGCACAAGCCCCTTAAAAATTTGTTTGGCATAGCTGTACAGAGAATAGGCTGAGTTGTTGAGCCATCCGTAGCTCCCAAACATGCATTTTGATTAAACAAATCAAAAAAAGGCAATTAGATGATATTCACGCTGACAACAAAGCCTCGTTGTCAGAAACCTGCTGCGTTAGCTGAGTAGGTGCACTCTAAGGCAAAGATGTCCATTGAGTCTTCTTTCCTCAACATGTGATTCCCACATGCATAACTCTCTTTAGAGAATAACGCTTGCCCTCTTTTGAAAAGTCGTGTGTTCCATGACTCTCCTAAAGACAGTCAGCGTGACTCCATAAAGAAAGTGATACATCCTACGACTCTCCTACAGAGAGTCAGTGTGTCTCCATAATGAAAGAGATACATCACACGACTCTCCTAAAGAGAAACAATGTGACTCCATGATGAAAGAGATACATCACACGACTCTCCTAAAGAGAGTCAATGTGACTCCATAACGAAAAAGATACATCACACGACCCTCCTAAAGAGAGGCAATGTGACTCCATGAAGAAAATCATAGACCCCACGACTCTCCCAAAAAGAGTCAATGTGACTCCAAATGATACATCCCACGACTCTCCTAAAGAGAGTCAGCGTAGCACTGTAAAGAGAGTTATACATGTGAGAGTTTCATGTGTAGCAAATAAGAGTCAAAGCACACCTTTTTTTTTTCTTAGAGTGTATGCATCGCGCTGCTGAGCTCGTGCACGAGTGAAAAACAGCGCTACAAAAACAAGACAAGAAAGGACACGGGACCACGGCGCTGACTAGCCACCAAATGCGTTTTTTTCTTTTAATGATAATAATATGTGGGCTTTTACGTCCCAAAACCGCGATACGATTATGAGAGACGCCATCATGGAGGGCTCCGGGAATTACGACCATCTGGTGTTCTTTAACGTGCGCTGACATCGCACAGCACACGGGCCTCTACCATTTCGCCTCCATCGAAATCAGCAGCCGACCGCCTTAACCACTGCTCCACCGCGGCGGACATTTTGCTTTAATGAGCATATCACTATGCGCTAACAGGAAATAGAATACTCGGCCTGCACAGAGGCAATGACGTGATCAAGGGGACATGGAATGTAACTCCTTCGGAAGGAGGGAAATCGAGGGGAGGCTTACACATGCCTCGCCGCTATTGTGCTTGTGATATGCTTCCGAAATGAGACGCGCGCGTTCTTCATGGTATTTTGAGAGGTATTTGGTATCTCACGATAGTTGTTGAAAGGGCAGGAGTTAGGCTGTTGTTTTCTGCCCAAAATTATCTTGGTACCCTGTGCCAAAAAGTCAATGAAGAGGTAGACGACAAAACAGGATGTACTAAGAAGCACAGTCACAAATTTGTTCAATATCGTCAAGGTGTTGTGTACAAAATTCCTCTTTCTTGCGGGCGTTGTTATATTGGTCAAAGGAGGTGGTGCGCTAATGACCGCATGAGCGAACATTCGAACAAGGTTAAAAAAATGCTGCAGATAGTCAGTTATCTTTTCAATGCAACAAATGCGATTGCTTCCCATTTTTTAGATACCACTTACCTGTCAAAATGCCAGGACGAACCCGCGCGTCTCATTTGAGAAGCTTATCACGTCCACAGTAGGGGCGAGGCATGTGTAAGCCTCCCCTCGATTTCCCTCCTTCCGAAGGAGATAAAATTCATGTCTCATTGATCACCGCACTGCCTCTGCGCAGGCCGAATATTCTATTTCCTGTTGTTTCATAGTAATAGTGATTAAGTATATATATGCTGACTGAAGGAATAAACACATTTATTGTTTAGTGAGACCTCAACACGCCGGCGAGGAGACCTACTTAATACCTACCAACATTGGGGCCCATATCATGGCATCCCCCATTGCCAAGGATATGAGCGCTAAGTACCACCCTGGCAGACGGGAAGACAGAGCTAGAACACTACAAAAGCGATACGATAATAACCCAACCCTCTTCTACACTAACGCCTGCAGACTGCACGGTAATGGTTACACCATTGCTGCAACAAGCGGAGCTACGAACGTAACGGTGTCGATAAAAACCCTATCAGCCAGTACGGCCGAAAGGGCGGTGGTTGCTATGGCGATAAGATGCGCAGAACTAAGGGTAGGCTCGGCCCTTATGATTACCGACTCTCAATCCACTTGCCTTATGTTTCAGGCTGGGTAAAGTCCAAGGACGGCAATAAGAATCCCAGGGAAACAACTCCTAAATCCATATGCAAGACTGGTGTCCCTCCCATGCGGGACTTGAGGGCAACGAAAGGGCCGACCAGCTTGCTCGCGAAATAAGCATCCGGGCACAGGTCGCAACCCTTGAGGAAACCCCAATAACTCCACGCGACATCCTCGAAAACCAAAGAGGAGAACGACAAAAATATATTCATCCCCATCCGGCTCTAACTAGAGAACAAGCTCGAGCCTGGCGTCGAGCGCAAACCAACACTTACCCTCACTTACAAAGAAACCACCACATATATCCCACAATATACGCGCCCAGCTGTCCGTGGTGTAGAGAACGGCAAACTCTCGCCCACATTACGTGGGAATGCGAATCACGGCGCCAAAACATCAATTCTCTCCTTTTGGGGACAACGTCTCGAACGAGGCACTGGGAGACCTGGCTTGCTAGCAAGGATCGGGAGAGCCAGCTCGATCTTCTCGACCAAGCCCATGCGAATCGAATCGAATCACGGCGCCAAAACATCAATTCTCTCCTTTTGGGGACAACGTCTCGAACGAGGCACTGGGAGACCTGGCTTGCTAGCAAGGATCGGGAGCGCCAGCTCGATCTTCTCGACCAAGCTCATGCGAATCGAATCGAATCACGGCGCGAAAACATCAATTCACTCCTTTTGGGGACAACGTCTCGAACGAGGCACTGGGAGACCTGGCTTTCTAGCAAGGATCAGGAGAGCCAGCTCGATCTTCTCGACGAAGCCCATGCGAATCGAATCGAATCACGGCGCCAAAACATCAATTCTCTCCTTTTGGGGACAACGTCTCGAACGAGCCACTGGGAGACCTGGCTTTCTAGCAAGGATCAGGAGAGCCAGCTCGATCTTCTCGACGAAGCCCATGCGAATCGAATCGAATCACGGCGCGAAAACATCAATTCACTCCTTTTGGGGACAACGTCTCGAACGAGGCACTGGGAGACCTGGCTTTCTAGCAAGGATCAGGAGAGCCAGCTCGATCTTCTCGACGAAGCCCATGCCAATCGAATCGAATCACGGCGCCAAAACATCAATTCTCTCCTTTTAGGGACAACGTCTCGAACGAGGCACTGGGAGACCTGGCTTGCTAGCAACGATCGGGAGAGCCAGCTCGATCTTCTCGACCAAGCCCATGCGAATCGAATCGAATCACGGCGCGAAAACATCAATTCTCTCCTTTTGGGGACAACGTCTCGAACGAGGCACTGGGAGACCTGGCTTTCTAGCAAGGATCAGGAGAGCCAGCTCGATCTTCTCGACGAATCCCATGCGAATCGAATCGAATCACGGCGCCAAAACATCACTTCTCTCCTTTTGGGGACAACGTCTCGAACGAGGCACTGGGAGACCTGGCTTGCTAGCAACGATCGGGAGGGCCAGCTCGATCTTCTCGACCAAGCCGATGCGAATCGAATCGAGTCACGGCGCCAAAACATCAATTCTCTCCTTTTGGTGACAACGTCTCGAACGAGGCACTGGGAGACCTGGATTGCTAGCAAGGATTGGGAGAGCCAGCTGGATCTTCTCGACCAAGCCCATGCGAATCGAATCGAATCACGGCGCCAAAACATCAATTCTCTCCTTTTGGGGAGAACGTATCGAACTAGGCACTGGGAGACCTGGCTTGCTAGCAAGGATCGGGAGAACCAGCTGGATCTTCTCGACCAAGCCCAGCGAGCCGCAAAGATCAGTGAAACCCTGAACTGAGGACGCCACCCATTTGCCCAGAAATATTTTAGCGAATAAAAAAGTTTCATATCATCAGCACCGTGGTCCCGTGTCATTTCTAGTCCCGTGTTTTTAGCGCTGTGTTTCATTCGTAATCATGAACCAACCAGCCCAAATGCGTACCTTACTGTAGCTCGAGCACGCGGGTTTGATTCCTGGTCACAGCAATGCGCGAGTCAATAGCGACGAAATAGCACACCTTTATGTTCGGCGCACCTTAAAGAACCCTGGGTCGTCAACATTTTACGGGAGTCGTCCACACTCTAAAAAAAATTTAGCACAGTATAACCTAACTTCACATTGAATACTCCCACCTCAACATTACTACATTTCGCTTAAATATTCCTACTATAAGAGTATTTGAACGGTAATATTCTCATTGCACGATAGACACTGAAAGCGCCCAAGACGAGGACAGAGAAGTCACTTCAGGCACGTGAGTCCTGACTCACAAAAAATATTTCATTTGGAAGCAAGCCACCACTTAAATGAAGAAACAGATCGTGACACATCATGTGCGCAACGCCCGCAGATGATTTTTATGTGCAACCGTGTTTATGAGGGGTAAGCGTATGCACTGAACATGAACACACAATGAAGGCACACACACGCACACACATAGCGCCATGTGTGTGCCTTCATGAGTTCGTCTTCAGTGTGCAATTACCCTTCATAAACATGGAATACCTACATGCCCACATTACCACCTTGATGTACAACCGATTGACAAGTTGACTGACAGATGTGTGTCAAAACTGTCAATCGCTCTTCTTAGAAAGCAGCTATCTCTCTTTTTTGCATAAATATATCAATTATCAGCACACGGTGCACACGTGGCGTGTCCCCAATATATTGCAGGTTATTGGTTGCTTGTTTCGAATACACTACCGTCGTAAGTCAGCGCTCATGTGCTTCAAGCCTATTCTCACTTCTCGTCTTGTTCTGTTGTAGCTTGCATCACGTCGTAACAATATCTGCATACAGTGACTGTTTCGGCATATTGATGACATAATAAAAACTGAAAGTGCACAATTCGAGCACAAAGAAGAGCAAGCGTTGCAACGTTGGCTATATAGTAAGCCGCAACAGTTTGATCGTTCACATCCGATGCGGTAGGTACCGGGTTGGATTTCCAATGTCAACCGGAAACCAGCCGGTTTTTCCTAAAGGGGCCCTGCAACACTTTCTGAGCATGGTCAGAAAACGCTGCCTATAGATTGTCGAGGGTCCTGAGAACACGAGAGCCAAGTATTATAGCGCAGCACGCGGCCTGGAATGTACAATAAATTCTCAAAGTCAGCTGAAAACCGCTTCCTCTCTCTCCACAAATGATGCCTGCACACTCAAATATCACTGCGTCCCAGGCCCAAGTACTACCATTGGCTGATTTGAGCATGGTGCGCTCGGGAGTTACGCGGGCCACCGCGGGTGGCCGCGACTTGTCCACGCGTCCGGCCTACGTGGCCTCGTATACAGACATTTCCCCCAACTGCCCTGACTGCGGCCAATTGGCTACATTTCAGCACCTTAGGTGGCGGTGCCCCCCACTTACGCGACCAAAGAAGACACCACATCACTGAGGCAGACTTTTTTTCCAATGTATCTCTAGCACTGCCCGGTCGACCAACTCAGGGCCGTCCAGGGGGCCTGTGAAGCGGTCGGAAGCCTCTGGCTCCCGCCCCGTCACAGGCGAGGACCTCGGTGGGCTCCTAGGAGCTCCTCCCCAGGACTTTAATAAAGTTCGTCTGACTGACTGACTGAAGTATCCGAAGAAAGGCTATCGTCTTCTATCGACAGGACAAGCGTAAACTAACAACTGTCATTGTTGTTATGCCTTTCTGTTTGAACGCGCAGCAAGTGTCGACAATGCAGAACCCGGCACTCTTAGATATTGCGTTTTTCTTTTAAACTGCCGCGCGTGCGGTGACCTCTCTGCGTCTCCTGTCACCCGGTGGCGTCTGACGCAAGGCGTGGCCAGTGTTCTTTTTTTTCGTTCCACATCACCAGTGTGTACACAAAGGAGGCGCTTTTTTGTGGGCGTCTCAAGGGCAATTTTCAAATTTAAAGAAAATGTAGCAGCGTTGCGTGATAGAAAACACACTGAAGCTCCTCCATGATCTGTGTACCACCCGCCAGCTGTAATTGGTGTATATAAATAGCGCACCGTTATTACGACTGCGTATTCATGGCGCGTGGTTGAGTTATCTAACGCAGCGCGTTGTGGAGCGAGGGGTCGTTGGTTGGACTTCCTGACCCGGTGCATCGGAATATTTTTTTCTCTTGATTTATTTTCCTTTGTGCCTTCTATATATATATATATATATATATATATATATATATATATATATATATATATATATATATATATCCGGGTCATGACGGTGACGGCAAAAAGTCCGCCGAGAGTGTCCATATAATTGCTAACGCAATAATTAGGACACCGTTACGGGACTACCTCTATTAGCGGTAGGATACGCGTGATTTGACTTTGTAGCCTTCCTTTGATTGCCAAGAAAAATTGTCCACGAGTATACTGTGGCGCCACTGACTTTCTGCGGACGGGCGCTGCAGCATACGTGGCACCGACTTTTAATGCATACGCTTCTCATCTAAAGCTATCGACAGAACATTACACATGTTTATATGCCTGTCAAAATTGCTCATTGGGCGAGTTGCAGATTCATGATACCTGGATTACGAGCGTGTTACACAAACAGGCCGTTGTCTTACTAAGTTCCTGTTAATGTTACGTGCTCTTATTTCAAGTTTACATACTATTTTTTTTCGTCGATCACAACACCGAACAAGAAAATGAAGATCAAGTATGGTCTCTCGCGCGTGCGCGACACCTGTCTCTATCAAGATACGCATATCGAAATTTCGTTTCACAAGTGTAGCTAATATTAAAGGCAAAGTAAAGACATTTCACAGTAAAATAAGAACTGAGGTTGAAGAACGATTGTCCGCGCTGGTCATTTCCGAAGAGAGCGCAGTGCGAATGTTGGTAGCAAAACCAGTTCGGGTCGGTACTTTTCTTTCTTCGTTCAGATAACTTGCACATACGATTAAAATGGGGCCATCACGGTGGATCAGTGGGGACGGTGATCGCTTCCTGTATCGAAGGTCGCGGGTTAGATCCCAGACGCGGCGGACGCGCTTCGATGGGGGGCGAAATGGTAGAGGCACGTGTACTGTGAGATGTCAGTACACGTTAGAGAACGCGAGGTGGGGAAAATTTCCGGAGCCCTCCACTATACGGCATCCCTCATACGCGTACGCGCGAGGGGGCAGGGCGCGCAAAATCTGCCCCATATATTCATTTAATAGGGAAGAGGGGCGCTGCAATGAACCTTTGCCCCATGCGTCCCTCTTAATCATATCGTAGTCTTGAGACGTACAAATTGTGTATTCGATTAAATTTAGTTTTACCTTGCTTCAGAAATATTTTTTTTTCAATAAGCCATGTGAGTGTAACAAGACAATGCCATTCAATAACGGGTCTCATTGCCTGAGCCACTTTGGCACGTTAAACGCCATGAAAAAACCAACAACCTGCCGTTTCAAATCTATTTTTCTTTGAGCCTATGCTTTGGAACAAGCTTTGCGGGAATACGAAAACGTCAACGACACACATAAAGAAAATAGGTACGAATCTACTTTTTGGGAAATCGTTCCCCAGTATCTGATAGGGTGGTGAGTCTGTTGGCAATACAGAACTTCCTCTTATTCATAATCATCATCAGCCTCACTGCGCCCAGTGCAGGGCAAAGGCCTCTCCCATGTTCCGCCAGTCAACCCTGTCCTGTACTTGCTGCTGCCACGTCATGGCTGCAAACTTCTTAATCTCATCCGCCCACCTAATTTTCTGTCTCCCCTCACGCGTTTGCCTTCTCTTGAAATCCAGTCGGTTAGCCTTAATGACCTGCGGTTATCCTGCCTAGGCTCTATGTGCCCGGCCCATCTCCATTTCTTCTTGATTTCAACTGTGATATCCTGAACCCCCGTTTGTTCCCTGACCCACTTTGCTCTCTTACTGTCTCCTTAGGTTACACCTATCATTATCCTTTCCATCGCTCACTGCGTGTCCTTAATTTAGGTTGAACCCTTTTTGTAAGCCTCCGGGTTTCTGCTACGTAGGTAAGTACCGGTAAGATGCAGCTGTTATATACCTTCCTCTTCAGGAATATTGGTAGACTACCATTCATGATATGATAATGCTTGCCGAATGTGCTGCACTCTATCCTTATTCATCTAGTTATTTCACTCTAACGGTTCGGCTCCACGGTTACAACCTGTCCTAAGTAGACGTATTCGCATTATTATTTCCTTCTACGTATAGCTGTAAGTAGTAAGTGTCAAAGTAGTAAATTTCGCAACTTCGCTGTTACTACCAGCGATTTCGTCACCAGTGGTGAATGTTGCGGCAAGCCTTTTCTAGTAAATTAGAGTTAACCGGAACGTCTTTTGGTGAGCGCACTTGAGGGAGTGCCTCATTCACATAGCGTCATTTTGACGCTTAATAGCCGACTTTTGTTAGTTTTCGTTTTCAGACATTTAATTGCTGGGTTTCACCTGTTCACCTATATATTACTACTACTTGACTTTAGCTCAGAAAATGTTTTCGCTGTTTGCATAGAGTTCCGTTCATTGCGTTCGCGTTTTGATTATGCCTTCTGTACCTTGCATAAGTCTAATGGAACAGCGTCGATGTGGATTTCGCAGCAATCAGCCAGGTCGTTAAATTGATGAGGACCAAAGCACTCGCTGCGCTGGGAACCAAGGTGTGGGACGTGCCTTTGCCGCCATGCAAGCAGCACTCCATGTGGAGCAACGAGTACAATGAATGCATGGCAAAGCATCTGGCACCATCAGGGTGGCATCAGTGCTGCACAAATCCCATGGGAAAGGGCAAGAACGCCGTCGTGGATCCGAGGCTAAGGTGAGACGTTTGGGCATAATATTCTTACGGGACAGTAGCCTAGCCAAAAAGAGGGGGTGGGGGGTGGGGGGAGGTTCAACTTTCTGCCCACCCGAAATTTTTCAATTTTGCTTTCGTATATTTACACGCACACATACAAACGCACGCACTAACATACATTAAGTATGGTTCAACCCCCCCTCCTCAAAAAATTTCTGGCGACGCCCCTATTATGGGAATAAGAGTAATTGAATGAAAGACAGAAACGTACTTACAAAATATACTCGGGTAGAAGCAGCTGCAGCAAAGATGGCCGAACGAGAACCCCAAAACGAGAGCTCTTGTAATCGCCGTCTTCACCGCCTTGCTGGAGCGTTGCCGTGTTCGTAAAGACTTGTAATATACATATACAACCGAGGAATGGCGCCTACAAACTACACCATCTCCCGCTAAAGGGAACCATGTGTATATGCGAAGCAGCGGGCGCTAGCGCTTGCACTGGCGGCGGCGTTGACGCTGGCGCTCATCGCGGCGTTGCGCAGGAGAGAAACCTGGGGAGGCGCAATCACGCAGTGATAGACCGGTGTTTCCTGCTGGAACATGCCAATCGCTGCTAATGGGCAATTAGAGACAGAAGACTCCGACTGCACACAGATACCCGCAGTCCACATTTAGTTAACGCGCACGCTGCGAATTTTTATTGTTCAACAAAGCACAGGAGAAATATCCCACCGGCACTACCTTGCAGGTCAAGATCCAGTGCCATATATACGGGGTGGCCAGTGAACGGCTGTGCAGCACGACCAGTCGGTTTTTAGGGGCGAAGCTCCTGATGCCGTGGGTCGTGCGTCCCTTTGTTTGTAGTACGTAGTAGCCACCTGCGTGATGACGATGACGCTGCCATCACGGCATACCACATGGAATATGGTGTGCCGTGATGACGAGGACGATAGCGATGCCATACAACACATGGCATCGCGACATGGTCTCACATGCACATCGTTTGACCACATGCAACCAACCACCTCCACGTCTTTCCCGTGGGTCGTGCGTCCCTTGTAGTTTGTAGTACGTAGTAGCCACCTGCGTAACCAGCAGTATCTCCCTGTGTGATGACGATGACGCTGCCATCACGGCACAGCACATGGAATGTACCCAGTATGCGTCATAACGATGACGCTGATGACGCTTGACGATCGCGATGCCATACAACACATGGCATCGCGATATGGTCTCACATGCATATCGTTTGACCACATGCAACCAACCACCATCACTTCTTTGATGATGTACCTCCGGAGCTTCGCCCACTCATCATCATTCACTCCGCGGATATGCTGTGATTTTTTTTCAACCAAGAAACTCGCTAGCAGACGCTGCCTGCGTCGGCGTCGCCAGGCGAGAGAGGGGGAGTGTAGGAGAGGAGAGAGAGCGGGGACGCGCATGCGCAGTGGGGGTGTGGTCGCCATGGGGGAGGGATGCCTAGAGGAGGGGGAGAGGAGGTTTTAGATGCGAAGCTTCTTATGCTCGGGGCTATGTCCGTCCGTCCCGCGTCCGGCCACTTTCATGAAGTAGGGAAGCACCCATTATGCGAACCAGAACACTGTAGTAATATGAAGGCCGTCAATCACTACCACAGTCATCAGAGTGATGGCCGAGAGCACAGAGGCTGCTTAGCAATGGCTAGGCAGGTGGTGTCTGTCGCCCAGGTTGACCCCATTCCTTGTTCTTGCTTGCATTTGTTTGGAGGGGGCTTAGTCCGTCCCTCCTTCCCGAGTCCCACACCACGACAGCTCATGCGCGTCCCCTCCCCCCTCTCTCTTTCCTCTCCATGCTCACCCACTTTCTCTCCTCTAAAAATCCTCTACTCTACGGAGCGGCCCCAGCGTCCCAAACACCCCACAGCCCATGCGCGTCCCCTCCCCCTATCCTCTCTTACGCCGACCCCCTTTCGCTACTCTAGGAATCATCTACTCTACGGAGCGGCTCCCACATCCCCACAGCGCATGCGCATCTTCTCCCCCCTCTCTCCTCTAGAGATCTTCTACTCTACGGAGCGGCTCCCGCGTCCCACACCCCTACCCCCCGTCCTCTCCTCTAGGAATCCTCTACGGAGCAGCGCGCACGACAGGTGGTGCGACAGCTGTGTACTCCACTGGGGGCGCCACGGTAGTTCCGCGGTATGAAAATGACGGAGCGCGCGCGCCTCATTCTCTCTCCTGTGCAGCACCGCGATGAGCGCCCGGACCGCTGCCGTGAAATGAGAGCGGCGACGTTCGTCCCGCTCAAGCTAATTATCTCCCCGCTGCTTCGCATCAACACATGGTTCCCTTTAGCGGGATATGGGGAATTTTTTCTTATTTCGTTTTCTCTCTGTCTCTCCCTCTCTCTCATTTCGCACGACAGTGGTTACGAACACTAGCGGCAGTGGCTGTGGACAACTATCCTCCTGAGACCCAGAGTGAATTTAGGGTCATGGATTTTTGTTAAACTTTCATAACTGCCTTTTTTATCTTTATTTTTTTAAAAGGTTTGCGCATGCGCAGTAAGGGTGGTCGGCCGCACACCACCACTACCACCACCACCGGATTGAACTTCGCCATAAGACGCTTCGCATCTAAAAATGTACGATCGTGTACACAGAAGTGCGGCTTGAGACCCCAGGCGTGCACGATATGAATAGATGGCGCAATTGATGACGGCAACCTGCCCTGTAGGGTGATCCCTTGTGCGCCCTCAATTACCTCTCGTAAGGCCATGTAACGGCCGGAGAAGCGAGCGAAAAGCTGCGGTGACGGGCCACCGTAGCGGCATGACTTCAGAGCCGGCAATGAAGAGTCTGGAAAGTAGTAAACTACTTAGTTGTGGTTTCGTAGTTAGCTTTGAGAGGCAACTCAGAGACATAGAGGAGATTCTTCGCGATCTGTCGAGCTGTTTAAAGGGACACTAAAGAGAGAGAGAATGAAACTTTATTGTGCGACCAGGCGCTCGTTCTCTTCGCCCGAGGTCGGGTGGCCTCCTCATTCCAGGTAGCCATGGCTAGCAGCCTGACGCCCGAGCCCTTTCCACCAGCCCGGAGCTGGTCCTCAGGGATTACCGACGTCAGCAACGCCTCCCATTGGTCTTCTGGACTTTGTTGTCCGCTCTGTTCCTCCATGGGCAGGATACTCAGGTTGTTTCGACATCCCCATACTATGTGGTACAGGGTGTTTGCAGACAGTCCGGGCAGTATTGATAGTTTCTACTGCAGTTTCCAGGGCACATTGCGCGGAGTAGTGTACCGTGCGGATAGGTGCCCGCCTGTAGCCTTCACTAGGTCACCGCGTGCTCTCTACTCAGCCTTTTGTGAGCAGGTGGATAGTGGCGTCATTGCTTCCGGTTGTGCGCGAGTATGTCGGAGTATGTTCTTGGTATTGACTCCTCTGTGTTTCCGGAGTCCGAGTATCGCTGCGGAGGTGCCCGGTGTTTGTGCTCTCGGGCTGCGGCATGCGCCGCTTGGTTTCCCCGCTAGGGATTTGTGCCCCATTGTCCAGAGGATACTTGCGTCTTCGAAGTCGCACTTTAGGTGGATTTGAAGGGCTGATTTACTAACTGATCTTTTTTGCAATCTTCGACACGCTTCTTGTGAGTCCGTCACGCTGGTTGCTGACGAAGAACTTGCGCTGATTGCTAACGCAATGCCCAGTTCCTCTGTGGTGGTTGCATCATTTCCATTTGCGTGAGTTCTGGCGCCTTTTCATGTTCACCCAACGACAACCCTTGTTCTGAACTGCTAGCCTGTTTCGGTTCTCGGTGCATGGCTTCAACCGGGCCGTAAGGAAACGAACGACTGTGCGCGTAACATTGGCTGTTTCAAAGTATCGTTGAATGCCTATTGCAAGCACAATTGTCAAGCGCCCAACCACGCCATAATGACTCCTTTTGCGAATCAGAGGATGACACACTACGCATCTGTAAGGCAACACGTCAACCTATGTAGTTGTTCACTTTGGTGATGATTATGCTGTTTATGATAATTAAATATGTGGGAGCGCTTTCTAATGGGTGGGCCTTTAAAACACCCACTCCTTGCTCAATTCACATCTTCGGACGCCTGGGGCGCGATTCTACGCTTCTGCCACGCAATATATGATGCGTTAAGGAGACTCCTTCCGCTACATGGCATTCACATAATGTTTTTTTCCAAAGTAGTTTCAACAATTACTGGGCTCTATGGTAGAACACCTGCTTGCCACGCAGACGTCCTGGGTTCGATCCTCGTTCGGACCGGGAATTTTTTATTTATTTTATTGGCGTCTTTCGCGATTTTTCGGTCACGGACAAGATGATGATTTTTCGCACGCAACTATCGACGCCCACGCCGACACCGATGCCGGAATTTCTGCGAAACGAGTTCTTTAACGCTATCGCGTTAATATGCTAGAGATGGCTATGCTATCTGTGGTTTTGGCTGCGTTACACCAAGCGACGACGACAGCATACGATCACAGCATACGACAGCCCGGCCCTTCCTCCAGACACGTGTGGCACATACCCATATATCCAAGGGTCGAGGTACGCGGGTATGCGCCACAGATGATTGACAGTTTATGCCTACCCAGGAACGGCGTGAACAGCCACTGATCATTTAAATGTGAGAGCGTAAAGGAAAAACTGACAGTGGCAGCATTGGCCCGACGAATATAAAGAATAAACGTCAGGTTCCCAGCAGAAATCGAAGCCAAGCATCCTCGTGGTAATCAAGTATTCTACCGCAGAACCACGCCAGGTCTCCAAACTGCTTTGGAGAAAGACCCTATTCCGACGTAATATTGGTGAGACGTCAATTGTGGTTACAGTGCTAACTAATTTTATAACCAAGCAATAAATATTGTATAATTATTCCTATGAAACAGCCGTCACGTCGGGTTAACGTCAGTTGTAGCTAAGCTACATTCACTGAAGTTGGTCAATGCAGAATAAGCCAGGGCTACCATCCTCGCAAGCACAAGCGCTACATATCAGCTTACCGCTTCTCGTGTTGGTAATACCCAGGTTACTATGGGCATCGTTACACAAGTGTAAACAACTGGTTATATAAATAAGACATATGCAACTGTTCAACATGTCTTTGCGTACAACATTTTTGCAAATCTTTAGCGTTTCGCTCAATAAAAGATTACACCACAGTCACCTTCCCTCCGCATGCTTCGCATAACATCGATCCCATGGTACGTGACATCTGCCTAATTTTTTAAACATTTAAACTAAACACGCGCACCGTATTCAGAATGCCGTCCCGATCAACAGTGTCACACGTGGCAGCGCTACAAACCGTGGGCGTGCCACAAAAATTATGAGAAGAAACAATACCTTCTCGTTTACGGGCCTGTCCGGTTTCCCCAGTGGCGTGTGCGACGTCAACGCGTTGCATGTGTCATGCTATCGACAGTGGATGCCTCAACTGGTCGAACAGGAGCCAACTACTTGCGGTGAGTCTGCAAGCGGCTGACCGCGCTCGAGCCGAGCTGCTCTGGCCCGGCGTGCCACCGCACGGGTCCCTCATGTTCACGATTATTCGAAGGCGTGCGCACAGCACAGGGTCCATACCGGCGCGACTCGTAGGAATACCAGACGGCACAGCATTAACAGTGGTTAACCGAGAAGCAGCCGCGGCAACCAGAAGTCCACGCTGTTTCAAAGAGCGCGTCGGTGATGACGTACGGGACGTGAGGTTAAGGAAGGCACTTCGCGAGGATAAAATCGGCTTTGAGAGCGGGGAGACCAGTCAACGAATTGAGGGTAGTGAAGGAAAGAGCGAAACCAACGATCGCCATGTTTTGATCAAATGCGTGTACCTCCGCTATTACGGCACCATTTCGGAAAATTCCTATGCCTACGTCTTCCTTGTAGACTCGTGCACAACAGCCACACCCCAACTAGATTTCGACCGCAGAGAGGTTTATGGCCCTTTAAATACTTGTTAGAAAGCTTTAAAACTAGGGCAAGTATTTTAAAGTGCTCTCTTTCTGGGCACTATAGAGATTTAAGTCTTTTCCGTGAGCTTGTTTCAAGGAATATTTAGCGACAGCATAAAAATACGTTTTTCAATCTCGGTTTTACCGTGCTCCGAATGCAAAACATAAGGCGGCGTAGTCCTGCCTGCACAATATTCAAGCCACCGATGTATAACGCACTCGCTGTACTCGAGATTCGCTATACAGCTGGAACCGAGGTAAGTATGCAGAAGAGATGTTGCATAGAAGGTGTGTAAGACCACATAGCTTCTTGGAATACAATAAGCCTTCAAAAACTACGCTTTCGACATATCATAACTGACAACGTAACATGTAAATAACATATTGTCGACCAGGCTAACAGGTAGCCACTAGAAGACGCAGGGAGATGATAGAAAAAACAGAAGCGTTTTCTTTAGAAGAATAGCTGACACCCGAGAGCGCGTGCACACTGACTCAATTCGTTGTTTTCTCACTGAAGATGCTGGCGGCTACAGTTTACAGCCTACCTCGTGTCAACACAACATATATGATATGATATCATATCATATCGTGTCATATCATGTAACATATAACATTGCGTCATTTCCATTTCTTACATCAGCCGTGCTAACACTTATCTTCAATCTTTTCGGCGGATAAGAAAAACACTTGCATTTGTGAACTTTTCTGCGCACAATATGACAATTACTTCACTATTAAAAGTGCACATCAATTTCTACAAGAAATCAAAGAACTTCTGAAAAATGGATGCATTATTTCAGCTGGAAAAGCTAGCCTACCGTAGAAATTGATTAGAGCAGCGCTCGGCAACCTGAGGCCCGCGGCGCAGTCTTACGCGGCCCCTGGCAGAGCGTCAAAAGGCCCCTCCCCTGAGTAATCGACGAACACCTCCCGACTAACCAATGAACACCTCCACGACTTTCCGCGTCTGTCGGTAAGAAACCTTGACTTAGACCTTTGCGAGTTGGCTAGAATGTTCAGCACCAAAATCGCATTGAAATATTTGTTTTCTTCTAACCTATGTTGATAAAATAGCAGCCTTGTGGTATGGCCCGTATGGGTGCTGAAAAAAAAAAACATGATTTATTTCTTTTCCAGTCTTGTGTATAATTAATTTCAATGCGGCAAAATTTTCTCTTTGACTTTAATGACCCCCCTTCCCCCCTCCTATTAGCGATGCGGCCCCCGTCTTGTCGTCGTCATTCAATTCGGCCCTCCACCTCAAATCGTTGCCGACCCGTGGTATACAGTAATAATTTCCGTGCTCATTTCTTAAGTTGTACTTAAAAAAACTCCCAGGGCCACTTATGGATTCACCTTAGACGATTCGAAGGCGAAACGCATCTTCTTTTCTTCTTAGTGCATGTACTGAACTACCACCCCCCCCTCCCCCCCCCCTCGCGGTGGTTTTGCATTGCCTCTGAGATCCGCCCACCTTCGACCAAGCGACGATGTCATGCGATGACGTCATTATGTTACGGCACTTTCTGACATCATAGTAATGTAATGATGGCGCAATGTGGTGACATCATCAAATGATGATATTTTACATCACTCGTGTTGACGGCGCCGACGCCGGTCAATTTTCGCATTTTATGTGGCATCTAAGGCTCTGGCCTAAATAATCTTGTACAGAGGATTTCCGGTGCGGCCTCCGGACATTGGGACCCTATTCTGTATACCCTTCAAGCTGTAATTGTACTACGTCAAATAAAGAAATATTTGATTTGACTTGAAATAGCCAAAAGGAAACCATTCCTAACAGAGTGCGAATCCCTGAGGGGCTCACTTAACATGAAAAAAAAAAACATGGTTGATCCCGCCTTCATGGGAATCGGTATAACACGAAAGTGAAGCGTGTCCTTTCAGAAGTAGTTGAATGTTTACTGCACATTGATAAAAGAGAGCTTGCACAATGTCAATTGGTGTTATAGCACTATTTAACAGTTATAGCATCATTTAACGTGGCTGCATCCACGTTGACGCTTGGTGGTACATCTGTATCCCGGCGGCTAACATCCATGATCAATGATTAAACAAACCCTTGTGGTCAAGGACGCTTGTCTACGAAGTGGTAGCTGTACGGTGATAGCGGGAATCAGAGAAATTAGTGTGACAGCCAGAAGAGTGCAACTGATTGGACGGCGAACTTGGGCTAAGGTCGCCTACTCGCGGCATGTGCTCGATCAGAGGGAAACGCAACGCGCGTCTTGTCTTCACCGTTGGCCAGCAGCAATTTTTCCATGGCGAACGTAAGTTGGGAACGCGGGGTTACGGCCACGCGAAGCACTCGCGCGTCGGAAAGCTATTTTTTGTATGGCTGGCTGCTATGAGCGAGGCCGACGCTGGGGTTAAGCTCGCCACTTAACAGTGTGTTAATGCATCCACAAAATCTCACTTTTCCTATTCCAAACCGCGCCGAATGGGACGGACGCGTAGAAACAACGCTTGGAAGGTACTAATCGTGTATTTCACAGTCATGATGCATTACTTCACTTTAGCAAGAGCTCTGTGCGAGGACAATGGTAGATATAGTAGGCGCGTTTGTAAAGTATAGATGGTATGCCACTGTGGCGCAGTGGAAAGCGAGCCTGGCATCTGTTGTCGCGGACCACGGCGTTGTAGGTTCGACGCCCGTTGATGGAAATTTTTACTTTGTCTTCTGATCATATGTATTTTTTCAACGTCATTTCCGTGACGGAAATACGTCACTGACGTCTTGGTGGACCCCGACATAAAACACTTCCGTGTTAAAAAAAGTTTTTTTTAATTAGGAGAACGAAAGGCGAAGTTAGACTTCCAAATGGGTTTCTTGGATATTGGGTAATTGATGTTAAACGCACAGACCATTGCCCTATGCTTGCCGCTTCACTTCACAGTTGTGACATTGCAATTTGTTTTCACAGAGTGCGGGGCGGAATCAGTGGACTGCGAGTGGTGGACGCTTCCGTGATGCCAGACATTGTAACGGGCAACCTGAACTCTGCCGTCTACATGACTGCGGAGAAAGGCGCTGCGATGATTTTAGAGGATAACAAATAAATTGCGCTGTTGTCATAATGTGCCTGCTACATCACAGGTGTTTGTTTTACAGAATTGCTTTACAGAAACGCTGTCATCCGCTACATAGTCGAGATTTCTCTCGGTGTTGTCATAAGGGAAAAGGCAGAACATCTACAGCGCTTGAAGAGGTATATACAGAGTGCCCTGCTATCCCGCAAATAACGTACTTCATGGCACTATCTTTACATACAGCACTAATACAAAACGTGCTTTTTTATTTATTTAGCATTTTAAAGACGATAGTCTTTCTTGGGATACCTAAACGGAGAAATTTTGGTCTGTCTGTCTGTTTGTCGGCACGTCACACGATTCATCTAGCTGGCCAAAGTTTAACCCCCTGCCTTACGACCTCCAATCTTGACCAAGAAGCATGTGTTCATACGGGTGAGCGTGGGCAATTAAAAATCAAATATTACGCATACCTGAGGCACAACATCAATACCTTAGTACTATTCACAGTGTTCCTTTAAAACAAAATCTATAGATACGTAATTATAAAGATCCTAGTGTTTATTACGCGGCGCTGCTGTGTACAAAACAAGTCTCCGCCCAGTGATTTAACTTCGACGCTGTGGCTGGCTGTGGTGCTGCCACCTGGCAGCAGTATTGTTCAACACAAGCCGATGTTCCCCGGTAGCGCTGTAGATGGCGTCCTCTTCTGTTTTATCAATGCCAGCCAGATGCGGCTGATTCATCGTAGAAGAGCGCTGTCTCAGGCAGGGCAAAACATATATGGCCGCTTGATGAAATACGACCCACTCTACAAGACATGATCAGAGAACGCAGAGAAAAGACCGACGACCAAATTTCAGCGGAGAAACGCCGGCGTCCGTCTAAGCGCGCCCGGAAAACGTCCGAAAAACGACCCCAGCGGCTAGCCCAGCTATTAAATTGTGGTACTCATGCCGCTCATGCAGTGCAGTCGGCACAAGACTATCGTCTTTCGACGACATTTGCAGCGAAGCACGCAGATACGCGGCCAATTTTTTTTATTTATTTATTCAATACTGCGGACTCATGGACCATGCAGAGTGGTTATTAAAAATACAAAAGAAGTAGCAATGACACAACAATAAAGGGTGAAAAACGTTCCAATCGATAGGAGCCAAGTCCAAATTTAACTTCTGAATACCAACCACTGTGGGTTATCTAGATTTGAGCCGTAACATAGTTATGAAAAATCGCAAGTTGCTCCCGGAGTACGCCAATTTTTGCGCGGCACATCCGACGCTCAAGCGCACCCATCGGTAGTCATAAGCACGTCGTCAGGGGTTATTTGTCGCGTGTTTTACAAACGTAATGCGTTATTAAAGACCGAGATAAACACATACGATTGCGGGCGCCCGGACAACACCGAACGCGCGCCGACACCGTCTGCTTTGAGATACGACAGATAATATGATATCGTATCCCTTTGCATAGCACCCACAGAGCCACGTGCGCTCATTGTGTTCTATTATAACGCAAAGCATCACCGCAAATGGAGGCAAACACCGAAAACTGTAAACAGAAACGACGATAAAAGCGTGCACAGAGGCGGGTCAGGCACCGCGCGCCGTCTTTATTGCCACACACGTTCGTTTCTATGTTTTATGTTCCCAGCGTATCGCACGTGTAGATACTGCCTTGCCTAATGCGCGAGAATGTCTGAGATGATTCTAGATAATTTACGGATAATCTGTCCGGCTTGAGCGCGAAAGCTCGAACAGCTATGTTTATTCCGGAACAAACTCGGCCACCAGCGATTACGCTTGGAATGTTCGAAGGCGCGTGTATAAATTCCGACGCGCGTTGCCGGGGATCAGTTTTATCGACGACAGACGCTCTTTGCGCCGATATCAGTGTACAGCGTACATTGCTTGCGGTAACTCGAGTTTACGTTTCGCGGTCACAATTCGGCCAAATAAAGAGTCTCACCTTGAAAAAAGCCGACTGCTCCCTTCATCCACGTCACGACCACGTGACAATATTATTATATAGAGCACTTCACCTTCCCTACGAGGCGTGTCCAATTTGACCTCATGCCGCGTACGTGGTGCAAGTGCCACACTAAATCTGCGCCTCAAACTATCATTGGTATTAAAGAAAAACCACTATATTTATTCAGTACACCGAAGTGTTCTCCACACGGATTGACTTTTCGCGTTTCCGCCAGTGGACGGACACAGCACATTGAATATCGATGCAAATGTTATTAGACGAAAAAAACACTTTCTAGCCACTTTTCTTCATCTGAGTTTTTAATATTGAAATTAAAAACTGGCCCAAAGTTTCGAAACCCGCTCGGTCGCTTCATCAGGGGGTGACTGTCCGACCGGCACCGAAACTAGCGACTTTTCTTGGTGATTCTCCCCATCTCCACTGTCGTTGCTCCCGCCGTTCTTGTTGCGGTGTTGCTTTCTCCATTGGTTCCGGAGACCATATACATACACACTCGCCAGGGTCCCAGTTGAGCGGTTGATATTTCCAGGTGTTGTCTGGATATGCCAAGACTCTAAGAACTGCCTTTTGGTGCGGCTACCTTCCGTGTCGATGACCCGAGCGTCGTCGAAGTTGATGCGATGGTCCCTCTTTTCGCTGTGTTCTGCGAACGCGTTCCGTGCAGCGTTGAGGCTACGTACGTCATTTTGGTGTTGCCGTATCATTTGCGGAAGGTTTTTTGTGTCGCCGATGTAAGTGGCGTGACAATCAGTGCACGGAACCTCGTAGACTAAACCGGGGAATCTTTCTTTTGGCAGCCGGTGTTCTGACCGCGGAAAGAGTCGCCCAATGGTCGATGCGGGATTTAAATAATTGTTATTAGGGCTTACAGGAAACCGTATCTCAAAGCAACATATTGTGATTCAGCAGCACAGAGACAATCTGCAGTCATCAAACAATCGCCCTTCGATAATTTGTTGCTTCACTCACGCAACGAAGCTTGTACAAAGACGCGCATAGCGGTCTCCACTCATTGATTAACAGATCTAGTTGGGCGTCCGGAGTAGCTCGGCGCTAAGCAGGCTGCCAGACATTCGTAATGGCATACGGCGTCCGCAGAGCTGTTGCAGATGCTCAACTAAAACTGTCTACTAACAGGCGCACGCTGCCCGCTTCGACAGCTCCATCTATTTGGCCCCCCTCCAATTGTTACTTTCAGCACGGAGACTACGCGTGAGCGCAACCGAAGATTCGCAGATTTTTCCGAACATAAAACTACCAGTCACGCAACGCAGTTCATGAGACAGATGAAGCAGGGACAGGGCGCCGCCGCCACTGTCGCGCCGAGGCGCCGACGTGACGGCGAGTCCCGCCGCTCTTCAGGTTGCGTATGGGAATGGCGCCGCCGAATGCCAGCAACGCGATGGATCTGACGCGTACGGCGGCGTGTTCGACACGTCACCCGATCGTACGAGTGACAATAAGAGATATTCACTTCCTTGAATATCCCCTCTTGACTCTTCCAAAATGTTAAATCTCATTTTGATATTTTACCTTCCAAATGGGGTGAAATGAATTAGCAAAGACAGTCTGGTCGCCGTGACCCTTGTGACTTTTTTTTAAACGCGAAGCATTTCTTAGGGATCTTCGGCGACATTAAGTGCATCTGTCTGTCTGTCTATCTATCTATCTATCTATCTATCTATCTATCTATCTATCTATCTATCTATCTATCTATCTATCTATCTATCTATCTATCTATCTATCTATCTATCTATCTATCTATCTATCTATCTATCTATCTATCTATCCGCCTACGACTTTGTGCTCTCCGGGCGGTATCGTTTATGGGATTTACACAAAAATTTGTTTGGCCTAACATGACTGAATTATGAACATAAATCACTGGTCGTATCATGAAAATTATGAATTATTTGTCATGAGTAGTGTGGTTCACATGTCATGGCCGGGGGGGCTCTAGCGGCCGTTTCGTTAACTTGATATATATCAAAATTGGTATGACGACAATTTCTGTACGACTAACTTAAATGACAGGTGGCAATTTTAAAAGTCATGACGTGCATGCAGTGGCGTAAATCCTGAAAAATCACAAGGGGCACACAAATCAGACCATGGCGGCCATATTGCTTCATTTAAATGTGGGTTGTATTTTATACACATAAGAATTAAATCATGCTTCGAAATAAAATTTTGAAAACAAACATGGTGTACGAGCTCGAGTAGCAGCATTGTTCTATTTATTGTTCCTTAAACCTCTCGAGCGGCTTTTGCAATTTCCGTAGTCTTACACAGCTGAGAGGTATACACAGGTAAACATTAAAAATAGTCAGCCTTTAAAAAAAAGTTGAACGCCCTATACTTTGAAGTAACTCAACTATATGATGTTCAAAAGCTAAATCTCAGGGCGGGACACTTTCATTCATTCATTCATTTATTTTACCCTCAATCGCAATAGCTTTACAGATGGGAGTGGGGTACAATACATATGAATACATATGAATAGATTACAATACATATCAATATTTGATGTTAGGAAATACACTGAATGCAAGTGTTAGTATAAGGCAAAAAAGTACAAAAAAGAACATAAGGCAAAAAAGTACAAAAAAAATATATATATATACAATGTACACTTCACGCGTCATCCCGTAAGTAATCCTGTATGGTAGAAGAAAACAAGTCATGATTTGAAATAGAAACTATGTCCGAGGGAAGTAGGTTCCAGTCTTTGGATGTGCGTGGGACGAAGGAATGATGGAAAGTGTTAGTGTGGCAGCTAATGACGTGTACCTTATGTTGATGATCTAAACGAGCTGAGCGATAGGATGGAGTTGTAATGAACTGAGCTTTCAAAAGTGGATGATTGAATATCTTGTGAAAAAGTATGAGGCGAGATGCTTTGCGACGTGATTCAAGTGACTGCAGCGAAAGGGTGTGTTTCATTGACGTGACACTGCTAGTGCGATGGTAGTTAGATAGAATGAAGCGTGCTGCGTTATTCTGTACCATTTCAAGCGAGTGAGTTAAGTTCAGTTGAAAAGGGTCCCAAATGGAGCATGCGTATTCGAGTTTTGGACGAACTAGTGTTTTATACATTGTTAGTTTCACGGCTTGAGGGGCGCGGCTAAAGTTGCGTCGTAGGTACCCTAGCGCACGGTTGCTATTGTTAATAACGTAGTTAATGTGATGCTTCCAGCTCAAATCAGATGTTATGTGAATCCCCAAGTATTTATACGAAGTTACAGAATCTAGAGCAGCGTCATTTAAGGTGTAGTTAGTAGGAGGTCCGGTAGTTCGTGAGATGCGTAAAACTTTACATTTGTTAGTGTTTAGGTCGATGCGCCAAGTTCTGCACCAGCTAGCAATATTATTAATGTCAGTTTGCAAAGAACTAGCGTCGGAGTTAGATGAAATTTCCCGATAAACAACGCAGTCGTCTGCGAAAAGGTGAATCGAAGAAGTTACAACATCGGGTAAATCGTTAATATAAATAAGGAATAGTAAAGGGCCCAACACAGAGCCCTGGGGCACACCAGAAGTAACAGGAGAAGAGGGTGAACTGTAGCTATTAGCAACAACGAACTGTGAGCGATTAATTAAGAAAAACTCAATCCAAGTGAGAATGTCGCCATCAATATTCAGGGTCCTAAGCTTGTATAATAGTAGGTGATGATTAATCTTGTCAAAAGCCTTCGAAAAATCTAAAAAAATGCAGTCCGACCAATGAACTCCGATCTAGAATGGCATGTAACGAATGGGTGAAACAAAGTAACTGCGTTTCACATGAGAATGACTTCCTAAATCCATGCTGTGATGTGCTAAAGAACGAGTTTGTTTCCAGAAAGGTGACCAAGTTAGAGAAGATTATGTGCTCCAAAAGTTTACATGGTATAGAAGTAAGTGAAATAGGTCGGTAATTAGTGACAGAATGCTTGTTTCCTGACTTGTGTAACGGAACCACCTTCGCCTCTTTCCAAACGCGTGGCACCACACCTTCATTCAAAGACTGTTGAAATATTTTACACAGAAAAAGAGATGAGACATTTTTAGTTTCTTTAAGAAATCTTGCGTTTATATTGTCAACACCGCAAGCAGAGGACACTCGGAGTGATTCAATTACTTTAACAATTCCATGAATTTCAGTCACTATAGCAGAAAGGGGTGTCTCCTCAGCCTTAACACAAGGGGGGGCCCGGACCCTCCTGAACCCCCCCCCCCCATGATTTACGCCAATGCGTGCATGTCATGTATAATGCATGACTTATACGCCATGGTCATACTGCGTTAGTGGCTCCTTCGCTAGCTAGACATGGACCAAATTTGATCTTGGGTGACGTGACTGTATAACGAACATGAATGACATGTAGTAACATGAAAATCATCACATGCCTTTCATGTAAAGCATGATTTACATGTCACGCCCATGATGCGCCTCGCTTCCGGTTTGCTAGCCTGATATAGAGCAGAATTGTTGTGGTTCGACGCTGCTGTATGACGAACATAAATGACAGATGGTAAAGTGAAACCATGGCATCCATGTCATGTAAAACATGATTTACATGCAACCCTCATGGAGTGCTGGCGGACGTTTCACTAGCTTGATGTACACGAAAATTGGTATTGCGTGACGTGACTGTATGAGGAATTTAAATGAGAAGGGCTATTATGAAAATCATGATATTCATGTCATGCCACCATGACTTGCATGTCGACCTGTCTGCGCGACCTGTCTGTATGACGAACATAAATGACAGGTGGTCGCATGAAAACCATGATATGTATGTCTTTTACGGAACGTATTACATCCCACGGTGATGGTGCGCTCGCGGCTGTTTCGCTAGCTTGATAACGCCAAAATTGATATTGCGTGACGTCACTATATAGCGAAGATAACTTACAGGTTCTAACATGTGAATCATGGCATGCATGTTATGCACAGTTAAAATAGGCGGGGAGTAAAGCATAGCGTAGAATGAATGGGAAAGAGAAATAGAGAAAAATAAATGCGGAAATAGAGGTAGAAGGAAAGAGCAAGCAAGCGAGAAATAACGATAGAGTGAGCGAGCGAAAGGGAAGAACATTAGAAAGAGCAAGAAAGAGAAAGAAATACATAGAGAGCAAAATAAATGAAAACAAACACATAAAACACGCAGACGAGACAAACGAAAGAAAGAGAAACAGAAACAAAGGTGGTCCAGTGGCATCACTAGTGGGCAGCTTCCTTGATTTTTTTTTCTCGCTTTTTGGACGTCGACAGAACTGTAGTAAAGGGGATGAGGTTCCTTCAAGGAGCGTGTGTGTGGCTTTTGTGCCTCATGCATCTCCATTTACCATTCTTCTGTACGCGTATGTGTAAATGTGAATCAGTCAAATCAAAATCAAGTCAACTCTTTACCAGTTTCTTGCTACGGCGTTTCTGTGAGCCATGTCTGCGAGACAGCGCAACGCCTCTGGAAAAAAAATATGAAGCAGCTTGGCTCAATTGACGTCGCGAAGGCTATTTACACAGAGCAGCTTCTGGCATCTCATTAGCAGGCTTGGTCTGCGTGGTACAAACACTGCCATGCACACTTTCCTCCAGCTGTCCCAACTAAATGTCTTCCACATAGACATTCTTTCTTTCTGTCCTACCCTCTTTCTTTATCCGTTTCTTTTTACTTTCTTTTCTCTTTTTTTTTACTTTTTGGTTTGCTCTTTCTTTCCCTCTTTCTTTGTTTCTTTGTTTTTTTCTCTCTGTAATTGTTTATTTCTCTCTTTATTCGTTTCTTCCCTTCTTCCGTTCCCCGCGGCTAATGGGATGTTGCCGCAGACGTCATCTTTAACGAACCAGTGGTGATTATAGGGGCTTGCATTATCTCTGTGGTGCATACTCGTAAGCAATTACGAACTCTCCTTCGAGTATAACCTGGACCTTCAACAGTTTCGCTGTTAGAAAGGACCTTTAATTGACAAAAGGTTGTGTGGCGCGGGCGGATGAGTTCGTCAAAAAGAGCGGTCGAGCGAATAGGAGACGCTGGCCGCTCTGACAAACCTAGCGGTTAATTTGGAACTTTCATTTGTACAACCGTATGTATTGTTAAGCAAACCGAATGTACATCCAACTAACTGTGCCTTTGTGACTGAAAGACGGCGCGTTTTCTGCAAGCACGTTTCCGTGTACGACTTTGTTATCTTCTTGCTGTGAAGCAAGACCACACTCCATAGTGCATGTCCTCTTCAAAAATAAAGTTGGAGGATTTTAAATTGCAGGCTTTGGAGGATTTTCGGAGGATAAAACCGAGGATTTCTCTTACGTTTGCAAGTTTATGTTTCTCCAGTGATAGGAGACAATATGTTAGTATAGACAATGCATATTCCGTGGTTTGCTGCAACGTCTGCAGCGGGCCAGTTTCTTTGTAAGGGAAATGCTGGCACTTGATTTCTCGCAAATTCTGAAAAAAAACGGGTTTTCCCTTTACGTCGTCAGTTTTCATGAATAGTAGGAAGGCTTTTCGTTTCCTTACGTATATTTCTTGATAAAAAAATTTGCTCTTCATTTATCTAACTCGAACACATGCGACTTTTTCTCAGGAAGCGAGAAACAAATAAGGAAACTGATACAAGGATATAAAGGACAGCTTTTATAAGGAAGTGAGATAAAAAAGCTGTAATAAAGGCATACAGAACTATACACGTGTCGAGCTTTCGCAAACACTAAAGCAAACAAAACGAACTCACCAGAAGGAAAATACGTATTGTGGGAGCATTTTACTGCAAATGTCTTACGAGCATTCTATTGTGCCGATCTTGGTATGCTGACAAAAGACTGGCCGTTTTGTATCCTCACACCTGTCATTAAGGGCGTTTTGATTCGACAGCTATTGTATGAAGCTGCGAGATTACTACGTTCTGCCAACTACTGACGGGCCTCCAAGCATAACGAGCGAGATTGGCTGCGTAGGTGTGTCCCATAAAAAAGAAAGCATGGTCATTCCATATCGTTTGTTCGCAGCCCTCTAGCAAGTGTCAGTGTGAAGAGGTGCGCTTGTAGTTTCATGCCATAAATTTTGTGCGAGCGTGTTGACAATCTTTCGACCTATATACTGGTGCATCGAGAGCGAGAGAGCAATATTTTAATGAAGAGCTGGAGATGTTTGCCTGGCTGTTCGCCTGACATGCTACTTCAGGTGCTGGGTGATGATTATGATATATATATACACTGATAAACACATAGCACATACAGCCACACACACGTAGTCTACACTATTTACCAAAGTTTCGTTTAGGCTTGTGGCCCGCAGTAAAGTCAATGGCGCTTTCGTGTGTCGGGCGTTTGTTGTACCGGATGCGGCCGTTGACCTACGTACGGTTCCTGAATTCCGAAGTGGCCACTTTTCTTGCTGGCATCGGTCATCTCCATTCTCCATCTGGAACACAGCCCGCACCTCTCCAGCTATGACACCAAGGTCCTATTCGATTCCTACGACTACATCATAGGTACCTACTAATGTTTCCCCTTTCTTTTGTATATCCATGCAATAATAATGTTTTGATTATTATTTTACGTCCGAATGGTTGTACTACGTTGCATGGAGCTGTGCCGAATATGGTGGCCAATGTAAGGCAAGTGTAAGGCGGCGACTACGGCGGCTTTGTGGTTAAGATGCTCAGCTGCTGACCAGCGGCCTCCGCGATCGCCACCGGCAGTGCACCACGGCGCTCCCTGCCGGCGCCGATCGCAGAAGCCACGGCTGACCCAAAGGACGCGCGTTGGATCCCGACCGCGGTGCTAGAATTTAGATCGAGGCTAAATGCAAGACACCCGTCTACTGTGCGACAACGGCGCACGTCAAAGAACCCCACGTGTTCGAAATTATCAGCATCTATCCGTTACGGCATCTCATCACCTCAGTCCCTTCCGGACGTTAAACCCCATTATTCGAACCAACCAGACAGACAGGGGATATGCACTTTGACAATGACACTGTGCAGCTGACGTTGTCACAAGGCGAGCCATGCTTGAGTAGAGGTTGTGTATAAAAAGGCCTACACGAAATTCTGCTTTGACATGAACAAATTCGTTGCGGTAATGCCAGTTAGAGAGAAATCCACGCGATGAAACCAAGCATGGCCCTTATAAAGCAGGCCCATTTATTGCTAGCCAGTGCTAGCCTTAGGCAATTGTTCGTAGCATCAGTGTATTTCGCGCACACTAAGTTCACTGTATCATAATAACGATGCTCATAAAAAACTAGGAATGATTCAACGGCGTGATCAGTGAAGCAGTGTTTCCTTGGTTTACATAGCATGACAAATGCAGTTTTTTTTCATGGAGATTTTTCATGTAAACGCAGTGGAAGTAGGGTGTTTGTCGTCTTCGCGCAGAAACTCTAAAGTTGAGGCGGAAATACTACAGGAAAGTTACAGGAAAATACTTAAGAAAAAAGTTATGGCAGCTTTGCACAAATTGATGCCAAGCCTGAAGGAAGGGCGGAGAGCTGGGCTGCCTTCTTTGTTTCTTCTCAGTTCTTTCCTCTTCTCTTTCTTTTTTCTCTTTCCCAGTTTTTTTTCTTTTTTTATTTTTCTTCCTAGCTTTTCTCTTTTTTTCTCTCTCTATTTCTAGTTCTTGCTTACTTCCTCTTTTTTTTTCATTTTGATATGTGGTTTTCTCTGCGTTACACCAAATGACGACAGCATAGGACCGCATACTACAGCCCGGGACCCCTAAAGTGCTCCGTACTTAAATATCATCATGAATGTGCCCGATGAACAAGATGAAGATGACTTCTGCTAGGCGCGAGCGCGCTCAGTAGGCCACAGATGACTATGCTATACGTGGTTTTGCCTGAGTTGCGCCAAACGATGACAGCATACGACATCCCGGGCCCTTAAAGTGTTCCGCACTTTAGAAATAAAGTGCGGAACTATCATGCTTGTAAGGCATGCTAGACACCGAGGCTCCCGTGTCAAGTTCCACTTTGCACCAGTGCCCCGTTTGTTTTTAGTTCAACAAAACTAGGAGTACGGCTAGAAGTCACTTTTTCTGAAACGCCCATTGGCGGCACCTGCGTCACCACTTTTAGCGTTTTCGCACTCCGTTTCTGCTGACACCCGCCAAGGGATTGCCTGTTGCTGCGACAGGCCGTTTGACTATGCCCTTTCTTTCCACACGTATAGCAAGTATCCTTAATGTGAGGGCATACTGCATGATTGTGACTTGGAGAACCGCAGCGATAACAAGCCAGCCGATGCCCACCGGCAATCGCTTGCACCTCGTACAGATCAGCAGGAACATCAATACCTTCTCCCTCCACTCTAGTCTCGGCTACATTCTTCCGGGCTGCTTCCATGGCCAGGGCGCGCTCGACTGCTTTTGAGAACGTCAGTTTGTCGTCCTCGGTAAGGACTACTCGCTGCACGTCCTCCCGCAGTAGTCCAAATACGAAAACGATCCCGCAGCGCTTCGTCCAAATTCCTTCCAAATTGACAACTCTAGTACAACTTCCAAAGTTCAGCAACATATTTTGGCAGAGACGCGCCTTCGTGCTGTCCTCTGCGGTAAAATTTTGCTCGCTCACCGATTATGGATCGCTTTGGGGCAAGGTGGGCGACCAAGGGGCTCTTCAGTTGCTCGAAACTCATTTTTGGACGGCAGGTCCGGCGCAGCCAACGACTTCAGCAACCCATACGTGCACGGTCTGATGATGCTGGGGAATGCGTGCACTTTGTCGCTGTCGGCTACTTTTGTTGACAGTCAAAAAAGATGTCATCATCTCCTTGTATGTCGACCAGTCGCTTGCAGTAACGTCGAACGACTCCATCTGGCCCAGCTGCCCCGCAGACTGCATTGTCGCTTCTTCACCAAACTGCTCGCTACTTCTCGATTTTTCCATCCCATATTCGTCGCCAGTGCTGTATCTCGATCAGACACTTACTGGCCAGGGTTCCAACGGGGAAAAAACAGCGTTTATTGCCCGGAGCTTACGGGCTGATGGTTACATAACGAATGAAGCGATAGCGCATTGAGCGTTAGCACTTAAGCACTAGTGCACACTAACGAAAGTTCGGTTATCAGGTGGGCTATCGCGAACACAATAGGTACAGTCACCTCACCTTGACTTGCGATTCCTTTTCGGCTGTTTACATGCAAGACACGCTATATCCCTTTTCGACGCCGTGACCAGTGTACTGGATATTCAAAAAAAAAGGCAGCGCTTGAAAAAGCAAGCAAAGCTAAAATCGGAACAGAAACCAGTCCCGCAGCTTCCCTAAGAGGCGAGGAATATCTTTTTAAATGTATTTCCTCCCTGAGCTGCTTTTTCTGATCAGGGTGGCCTCAGAGTGATGGCGTCGATCACGAGGTAACTCGCACGCTCGATGTGCTGAAGTATGTGGGCTTATTTTAGCAGCTATCTTCCGCTATTGAAATAATTTAAATCATGCGAGCCCTATATTGTGCCTCTTAAAACAGTGTTGTGAAGAGGTATCATTTGTATTCAGAAGTTTGGCTCACAACGCGTGGAAGTATTTATGTCCAGTACACTGGACACTAGGACGCAATTGGCACGCATCGTCCTAAACATAGGAAGAAAAAAAACTACTAGGGAGCGTCACGTGACAGTCTTGAAGCCCAACCTTAAAAAATGAAACAGGAGCGTGCTGGGAATTCTGACAGGGTCCAAAAGAAAATTTTTTTTTCAAGAAAGAGAGCAGTTTGTGTCTATCCATAAGCGCCACAAATAAATCCCAGTGTCCAGTATGTTGGACATGGTTCTCGCATGCCCTTACGGTTTCCTTAATTTTTGCATGCCAAGTCACTAGCAAAGAACATCAAATTTTTTTTCTACCCTACAAAAACTCGGGACTGAAAGGGATATGACAAATGAATACCCCGCAGGGGCGTCGGCGCTAGCAGGCGTTTGGAGTGTGGCGACACCACGGACCCGAGCCAACGGGGGGGGGTTCGACCCCCCTCCCACCTCTCGCCGTGCGTGGCTGTGCCGTGTCCGGGGAAAGAGGGATCCTGAGGGGTTGAGCCGACGCCGGGTGATTGAACTGTTAAGGCCCCCCGGCGGAGGCAACACACCCCTTTGGCCCTTGCTTCACGCAGACGGCACCCCTGGGCTGACAGACCCAGGGGAAATCGGCAGTCGCCTTTTCCTGTCTCTCTCTCTCCCCCTTATCTTCGTCTTTCTCTCACTTTTTATCTTTCCTGTCCTCTCCTCTCTTCCAGTAACTTCACTTTTTCCTCGCGGCAAGGGTTAACCTTGTGTGGGTACCCAACCTTGGCTACACCATATTGGGTTATAGCAGACATGTACAGCTGGCGTCTGCGTTTCCTTCGGGTCTCGTAGCGTCCCCTTGTTGGGCTCCGTGGTGAGCGGTTGGCATGGCTGCTGAAAATACACTTTTCTTATGGGATCGCCGAACCCTTTCCTTACTGATCGTACCCCAAAAAGGGTACGCACCGATGCTACCTTCCTGCTTTCGACGAAAAACAAAGAAACTTTTCCGAAATTCCATATTATCCACTGCGAACAACCATCCACAAAAGCTCGAGCAATCTCTCCATTTCTTGTGGCAAAGTGTCTGAGGCAAACTATTGGAATTGGTTATAAAGCGACAAAGCTGGCTAGTGGCGACTTGCTCCTTGAAGTTAAAGATAAAGACCAGTATGACAAACTCACGCACCTAGTGGCATTTGGTGACAACCCAGTCTCGGTTAGCGCTCATCGAACCATGAATACCGTTAAGGGCGTAGTCTCGGACGATGACCTAAAGGAACTGACTGAGGAAGAACTTCTCGATGGATGGAGGGACCAAACTGTAATCCATGTGCAACGCATTAAAATCAGACGAGAAAACACGGAAATTTGGACGAAGCACCTAATACTTACATTTAGCTCCACTACACTACCCGACACACTTGAAACCGGATATGTCAAGCTCCCTGTCAGACCATTTATTCCAAACCCACGACGTTGTTTTAAATGTCAAAGGTTTGGACACGCGTCCCAGAGCTGCCGCGGGCAGCTTACTTGTGCAAGGTGCGGAAAAACGGGTCACTCTGCAGATGACTGCAGTGATGAAGTATTCTGTGCGAACTGCGATGGTCCTCACCCAGCGTACTCCAGAGCTTGCCCAGCCTGGAAGAGGGAAAAGGAAGTTATAACTTTAAAAGTAAAAGAAAACATATGATTCCGTGAGGCACGACAACGCATTTCTTTGACATTTCCAAACATGCGATCTTTCGCCGAAGAGGGTGCAACAGGGGGCGGCACCACAACGGCCTTTTGCGGTTGCCCGGACCACGCGCAGCGTGCCGAAGCAAACGCCACCTGCCCCCCATGGTGGGAGCAGCCAAGGCTGCCCTGCCTCCTATGAAATCGGCCGCATCAGAGGCCTCTGCAACTTCTGGCAGCAGCCAGGGCTCTGCAGAGACCAAGGATGTCGCGTCGGCATCCGGCATGGTGAGGTCTAAGCCCTCGTCTCTTGAGGCGAAGGCTAAACGGCGTACCGATCGCTCGTTAGAGCGAGTGTCCAACGCTTCATCTGAAGCTATGGACACTACACCGAGTCAAACGGCGCAGGCAGCGCCTAAGGAGCGGCGAGCCTCCCTCGACCGCTCCAAGAAAGAGAAAACTCCAATTACAGGGCCTGAAAAGGCTCTGTAAACTAGTCAACCTCCTCTCTGACACACACACACACAGCACAGGTTTACCTAAACATGGATACTATAATTCAGTGGAACGTCAGAGGCTTACTGCACAACCTCGATGACGTCCAAGAACTTCTCAGAAAGTTTCAAGCGAAAGTGTTGTGTGTGCAAGAAACGCACTTAAGTCCAAGGCACACAGACTTCCTCCGACAACACATTATTTACCGCAAAGATCGCTTGGATGCTGCTACATCATCTAATGGTGTAGCCATTATTGTCGATAAAAGTATAGCAGTCCAGCATTTGCCACTCCAAACGGCCCTTGAAGCAGTGGCCGTTCGAGCTGTACTTTTAAATAAACTCGTTACAATATGCTCCTTGTACATATCGCCACATTATCAGCTCCACAAACGCGATTTAGAATCGCTGGTAAATGAGCTCCCTGAGCCCTGTTTAATTCTTGGTGATTTTAATGCACACAATGTCCTGTGGGGCGATTCACGATGTGACGCTCGAGGACGGCTTATTGAACAGCTTCTTTTCTCGTCTAGGTTATGTCTGTTGAATACAAAGGAACACACATATTTTAGCCTCGCAAACAAAACATACTCCGCGTTAGATCTTAGCATTTCATCACCGTCGCTTTTAACGTATTTTAAATGGACTCTTTTTAAAAACCCTTATGGAAGCGACCATTTCCCTATAATTCTAAGCGCACAAAGTCAAAGTGACCATCCGCCGCAGGCTTCTCGGTGGAAGGTAGACTCAGCTGACTGGGAACGGTATCGAAAACTGTCTCACGTGACGTGGGCTGACATTTCCACGCTAAGCATTGACGATGCCGTAAAATATTTTACAGCTTTCCTGCTTGATGCCGCCTCAAAATGTATTCCCCAAACGAGTGGTATGGGTTCCAAGCGACGGGTTCCCTGGTGGAATGATGCATGCAGGAGTGCGCGCAAGAAGCAGAACAAAGCGTGGGGATTGCTTCGCGATTCTCCGACGGCCGAAAACTTGGAAAACTTCAAGCACGTCAAGTCCCAGGCACGGAGAACACGCCGACAAGCTAGACGAGAGAGTTGGATAAAGTTTATATCAAGCATAAACTCGTACACAGATGAGGTAAAAGTGTGGAATAGAGTGAAGAAGGTGAACGGTCAGCAAACGTATTCACTACCACTAGTAGATATCCCAGGGTGAAAGCTTAGAAGATCAAGCGAACTTCCTCGGCGCGCATTTTGAATACATATCAAGTCCCTCACACTACTCTGAAACCTTCCAAAGATACAAATCACGAATAGAAAAGCAGAAGTTAGAACGCCAATGTTCAAAAAACGAGGCATACAACCAACCTTTCCGTTCTGCAGAACTGCAGGCGGCACTAAACTGCTGCACCAAATCTGCCCCTGGTTCTGATCGCATAATATACGAAATGTTGAAACACCTACCACATGAAACACAAAAAACCCTCCTTTCGCTTTACAACGCTATATGGTCCTCTGGGGAGATCCCCTCTGCTTGGAAGGAGGCTATTATAATTCCGTTTCTAAAACAGGGGAAGGACCCATCGAGTGTTTCAAGCTATAGACCGATAGCATTAACAAGCTGCCTTTGTAAGGTATTTGAAAAAAATGATTAACTTTCGCTTGATACACTTCCTGGAATCAAACAGACTGCTTGACCCCTACCAGTGTGGGTTTCGAGAGGGTAGGTCCACAACAGACCATTAGTTACGGATTGAGGCACAAATTCGCGATGCATTTGTCCATAGGCAATTTTTTCTCTCGGTATTCCTTGACATGGAAAAGGCATACGACACAACATGGCGGTTTGGGATACTGAGAGACTTGTCACATTTGGGTATACGAGGCAGGATGCTGGCTATTATAGAAAGTTACCTGTCCAATCGCACATTTCGTGTCCGAGTGGGGAACGTGTTATCAAGATCGTTTGTTCAGGAAACGGGAGTGCCTCAGGGTGGTGTCCTTAGTTGCACGCTCTTTATCATAAAAATGAATGCTTTGCGTCTGTGAATCCCACGCAGCATATTTTATTGTTCATATGTCGATGACCTACAGATAGGGTTTAAATCATGCAGTCTTCCAATGTGTGAGCGGAAAGTACAGCTTGGTTTGAACAGGGTGGCCAAATGGGCAGAGGAGAATGGGTTCTGCCTTAATCCACAAAAAAGCACCTGCGTCGTATTTTCTAGAAAGAGTGGCCTGTACCCCGATCCCGAGATTGACCTGCATGGTCACCGACTATCCATGAAAACGGAACACAAATTCCTAGGCGTTATCTTAGACACGAAACTGACCTTCGTGCCACATATTAAATATCTTAAAAACAAGTGCATGAAAACAATGAACATTCTAAAGGTGCTGTCACACACAACATGGGGTAGCGATAAAAAGTGCCTGATTTATCTATACAGAAGCCTTATATGCACACGTCTAGACTATGGCCATAGTGCATCAGTCCGCGACGCCAAGCGCTCTGAAGATGCTTGACCCCGTCCATCATCTAGGTATTCGCATCTCTACAGGTGCCTTCAGAACAAGCCCTGTGGAAAGCCTCTATGTCGAATCAGACGAGTGGTCGCTTCATTTACAGAGATCATACTCATCTTTCATGTATTTTCTCAGAGTGTATGCAAATGAGGAACACCCGGCATACTGCACGATAAATGACTTATCCAGTAGTCGCCTCTTTGAAAATCGTCCTACAGTGCGAGAGCCCTACTCACTGCGTGTGAGAGGTTTGGCGAACGAAATGGATGTCCCGCTGCTCGAAAACAGCCTCATGGCCCCTGCTATACAGCTCCCACCGTGGCAGTGGCAGCTTGTAGACTGTGACCTATCCTTTGCAGAAGTCACAAAGCACGCCCCGGTTGCACATATCCGTGTGCACTTTTTACAACTACAGCACAAGTATCAATGCTCCGAATTTTATAATGATGCGTCAAAGTCCCATTCTGGCGTCTCATACGCAGCGGTTGGTCCGTCCTTTTCGGATGCCGGCTCGCTGCATCCTCAAACAAGCATATTTACGGCAGAAGCTCATGCGATATTGGCAGCCGCTAAGCACATCAAGGAATCAAAAATACTTAAAAGTGTTATATACACAGATTCTTTAAGCGTTGTGAATGCTTTAAAAACGTCTAGACTTCACAAAAACCCTGTTCTTGTGAAGCTCTACTCCATCTTGTGTGAAATTTATGCATCCAAGCAGCACGTCGTGGTTTGTGGGTGCCAGGCCACCGCGATATAGAGGGCAATGTACTGGCAGACCAACTTGCTTCATCTGTCCATACAGACGCTGCCAACACATCCATGGCAGTTCCAGTAATGGACCTCAAGCCCATTCTAAGGAGAACGCTTAGAGCTTACTGGCAGCGCTCTTGGGATCGACAAACTCAAAATATATTACATGTTGTTAAGCCGAAGCTTGGTAGTTGGCCACCGGTATCAAGGTCGCGACGTACAGAAGTCACACTCTGCAGACTTAGGATAGGTCACACATACAGTACACACACACACCTTCTGTCCAGTGGTGATCCACCTATGTGCGACAAGTGTGGCGAGCCACTCACCGTGCTGCATGTACTCATACAATGCAATGAATTGGAGGCTGTTCGAAAAAAGCACTTCCCATTAGCCTACAGAGAGCATGTTCCACTGCATCCATTGATGTTCTTAGGCAGCGAACCGCTTTTTAAATACGATTCGTTGTTCGCATTTTTAAATGACATACGTACTTTTCACGTCATATTCCAAGGTAATCCGTAGTACGGCCTCTCGACAGAGGTTGATGCTGCGGTAGCTACTTTAGAAACAGCACCTGCCTCGCGTCCCTTGGACACAAGGGCGTTGCCGAGGCTTTCGTGCTCAGAATATACTTCATACTTTTATTTCCGTGACTACTTGTCATTCATTCCTACAACACACATTTCAAATCATTGTCATGATTTTAGTACTTATATGTTTTACCCGCCTTTAGGGCGTGGAATTTTAGGCCCCTATACAGCCACTCAACATAACCATAACTCACATTCATTATCATGTCCTGGCGCTCTTTGGCCATCACATGGCCCTTGCGCCATTAAACTACACATATCATCATCGCAAATCAATATGGATGTCTTTCCTGTTATTCCTGCTAAGCGAGCAGGTTATGCTCCCGTGAAGACAGACTTCGAAGTGTGGGGCACTGCGCTGTTGCCCAAGATGCATGGATGGATGCCAAACTTTTAAATGCGAATGCATTTCATAGTCGGGCTATGTCAGGCATCCGGCGTTTTGCGGCGTTGGCGTTGTCCGCGGAGGAGGAGGAGGAGGATAGGTTGAGGAGGTGAGCGCCGGCAGGTGTTAGATGTGAAGCATCTTATGGCGAAGCTTAATCCGGTGGTGGTGGTGTGCGGCGTGACCACCTTTACTGCGCATGCGGAAACCCTTTAAAAAAAATAAAAATAAAAAACCTCCTCTCTCCCTCTCTCTCCTCTAGGCATCCCTCCCCGCGGCAACCACACCCTCACTGCGCATGCGCCTCCCCTCCTCTCTCCCCTGCTACGCCCCCCCCTCTCTCCATCCCTGCCCGCGGCGTCCACACTCCCACTACGCATGCGCGTCCCACCCCTCTCTCCTCTCCTACGCTCCCCCCCCTCTCTTCTGTAGGCATCTCTGCCCGCAGCGTCCACACTCCCACTGCGCATGCGCGCCCCCCTCTCTCTCCTCTCCTACGCTCCGCCCCCCTCTCTCGCCTCGTGACGCCGACACAGGCGGCGTCTGCTAGCGAGTTTCTTGGTTGAAAAAACCGACTGCTCACGCTGCACAACCGTTCACTGGCCACCCCGTATATATGGCAATGGATCTTGACCTCCAAGGTGGTGCCGGTGGGAGATTTCTCCTGTGCGTTGTTGAACAATAAAAATTCGCAGCGTGCGCGTTAACTAAAAGCGGACTGCGAGTCTCTGTGTCCAGTCGGAGTCTTCTGTCTCTCATTGCACATTAGCAGCGATTGGCATGTTCCAGTAGGAAACACCGCTCCATCGCTGGTGCTTTACGCATCCCCAGTTTTAAATGCGAATGCATTTCTTAGTCGGGCTATGTCAGGCATCCGGCGTTGGCGTTGTCCGCGGCGGCCTCGGCAGGTGTTATAGTGAGTGGAGAGGAGGAGCGCGCTCTGGTGCGTGAGGGCGCTCGCACCGCGGGAGCTCGGCGGAGCTATATATGAAAAAAATAAAAAAAAAAGGAAAAAAGAACAAAACATTAAAAGAAATTAACAAAAAAAACTGAAAAAAAAGCAAAAAAAAAAAAAAAGGCGCTGCGCCGTGCTTCCGACCGGGCTGCAGAAATTAGGCACCTTTTCTTTCTTCGAACCACAACCACCATATATAAATGGAGTGAAGCGCGCGCGAAATGCATTCGCATTTCCTCACGATTCCCTTCGGGGAGGTGGGGGGATTTTTTAGGAGTGAAGCACCTTAGGCCCCGCACCCCGCCGTCGCCGTTAAAGCTCCCTGCTACAGAGATACGGCGCCAGCGCGTAAAAAGGACAATGAAACTCCGCGCACGCCGGAAGCCGATTGGTTTCGTTCTAGCGCACCAGAAATTCGAGGTTAAATAAAAGAAATAAGCTCTGTGCACAACTGGTTATAATGGTCGTCTTCACTTTCACCATCTTTATCGTGGATTATGAAATGACTACCATCATTCTAGCACAGCACGGATGCTTTGTCGGATGTAGTAGAAGACGCTCTCCCCACCTGGCGCTGGCGCAAAAAAGAAAAAAAAACAAGACGCGCATGGCGTAATAACAGTTCGCGTTTATAAACGACAGTAAAAGTAATCGAAAACCATGTTTGTACACATATATAAAAATAGGAACCCACTTGAGATTACTTAGGGCTGCTCACAGAACATGGATAGTCATCCTCAGAAACGTAAACGTGATGATGAAGACGATAAGCAACTTGGCAAGGATGCGGAAAGCAAAGCCAATGCAAGGCAGCAAGACGAGCCCGGCAATAATACACTGCGGTTAAAGCACGACGAGCGGAGCTGCAACGGCTACGCCGACAGGATCCTGTCGTACGTGCTAGTGCGGCCGAATCTAAGCGCCAACGCCGCCAACAGTTTCAAAACGTGCATAGTCGTTTGCGTCCCATTTAAAAGGAGCTTCGCTCATCGGTTGTATTCGTACACGGAACAACTGCTAGTTTTTGAAACGTTTTTTTTCTTCTGCTTGGAAGAAAAGTGGTCCACTGCTGTTCGTTGATGTTCTCAGTTGTTTGAATACTGTATATTTTGTCATCTGCGTGGACGACTTTCTCATTGCGGGGGGCTTTTTTAGAGATGCATGATTACTTTCCTGGATTAGGCTCAACGAGTGTATGAGCCGACAATATTCTAAAGCGTAAACCGGCATTCAGACTTCGAGAGCACACATTCTCGCAGTGTGCTCTCTTGCAATATTGGACATGCTTTTTTTAAATTATTAACTTGGCCCAGAAGCAACTGAGCAGATTTGTCAATTTCTCATGCCGCCTTTTCAATCTTAATTATAGCTTGCACTTCAGCGCCTGTCGTCGTCCGGCTTCCTTCGTGTTCATCACAACTTCAGCGCTGTTTTCCCTCCTTTGCACGATGTACCAACACGCCCAAGCCTTCACCTTTCCACCACTCGGTTCTCTTCGTACTGTTTGCAAGCACTCATTCGTTCTGCTGGTGCGCATTTGTAGTCGGTGTCAGTTTTTTTTTTCTGTGTGTGATGGAATTCGCGCAACAAAAGTGTCTGGCACTCCTGTGTTTTAACGCGTTCTTCCAAGGCAGGCCACTGTAGGCCGTCGTTGGGTCCAGAGAACACTTCCGAATGCCACGTCGTTATGATCACGTCGCTTTCTTTTTCAGCAACTTCTGCCCTCAACTAATCGAAAACTTCTTTTAGATGCGAAGCATCTTATGCTCGGGGCTCTGTCCGTCCCTCCCGCATCCCCCCGTCCCGGGTCCCGCTTCCGGCCACTTTCATGAAGTAGGGAAGCACCCATTATGCGAACCAGAACACTTTAGTAATATAAAGGCCGTCAACTCTACCACAGTCATCAGAGTCATGGCCGAGAGCACAGAGAGGTTACTTAGCAATGGCTAGGCAGGTGGTGTCTGTCACCCAGGTTGACCCCATTCCTTGAGTCATGGCCGAGAGCACAGAGAGGCTGCTTAGCAATGGCTAGGCAGGTGGTGTCTGTCGCCCAGGTTGACCCCATTCCTTAATCTTGCTTGCATGTGTTTGGACGGGGCTTAGTACGTCCCTCCTTCCCGCGTCCCATACCACCACAGCGCATGCGCGTCTCCTCCCCTTCTCTCTCCTACGCTCACCCCCCTTCCTCTCCTCTAGGAATCCTCTACTCTACGGAGCGGCCCCAGCGTCCCACACCCCCCCCACAGCGCATGCGCGTCCCCTCCCCTATCCTCTCCTACGCTCACCCCCCTTCCTCTCCTCTAGGAATCATCTACTCTACGCAGCGGCGCCCGCGTCCCACATCCCCACAGCGCATGCGCGTCCTCTCCCCCTCTCTCCTCTAGGAATCCTCTACTCTACGGAGCGGCTCCGGCGGCCCACATCCCCACAGCGCATGCGCGTCCTCTCCCCCCTCTCTCCTCTAGGAATCATCTACTCTACGGAGCGGCTCCCGCGTCCCACACCCCCCCAGCGCATGCACGTCCCCTCCCCCCTCTCTCTCCTCTCCTACGGTCCCCCCGTCCTTTCCTCTAGGAATCCTCTACGGAGCGGCGCGCACGACAGGTGGTGCGACAGCTGCATACTCCGCTCGGGGGCGCCACGGTATTTCCGCGGTATGAAAATGACGGAGCGCGCGCGCGCCTCATTCTCTCTCCTGTGCAGCGCCGCGATGAGCGCCCGGACCGCTGCCGTGAAACGAGAGCGGCGACGTTCCTCCCGCTCAAGCTAATTATCTCTCCGCTGCTTCGCATCCACACATGGTTCCCTTTAGCGGGAGATGGGGAATTTTTTTTTGTATTAAGCTGTGCAGTCGTCTTGGGAATCCCGTTTGTTGCTCGATATGGCAGGCTTAAGCGCAACACGAACCAGTGGTCTACATATCAACGAGAACGCGGGTAGCTTGTACGCAGAATAACATAAAAATCACGCCATATCCACGAAGTGAATGATGATGAGTGGGCGAAGCTCGATCGTTTTTATCCATGCCAGAAAGAAAATGTGTGGTCTGGAACGCGCTTTTACTTCATGGTCATCAGCGTCATCGCTATCACGTGTAGTGGGTACAATCCACTATACTGGAACGCGCTTATACTTCATCGTTATCAAGTGTAGTGGGTACATTCCACTATACTGCGTCTTCGTCATCTATATCACGCGCAGTGGGTACATTCCACTACACGTGGCTACCTACCTACCTACCTACTACTACTACAACGACTGCAGAGGAGGGACAGACCCACACCCTAAGGAGCTTCGCCCCTAAAATGTGGTCGGCACCGTAGTCAGTCGCCGCACCTTGCGCTTCAACTGCACCTTGTAGTCAGTCTGCTTGAAGTAAACTGAGCAGATGACTGCCCTTCAGTTGGGTACCCACTTGCTGCGTTTGTGGGAGCCCCATCAGGAAATGAGGCGTAGCCAGGCATCGCGGAGTTGATGCTTTGCGGGGAGCTCGTGAAAGGAAATGTCCGAGTTCGCAGTCACCGCAGATCGGCACCGCGGCGTACAACAGGTCTTGGACGTTGTGGTCATCGGGAAATGTCTGATCAGATCAAGCGCTTACTGATAGAGCCAACGCACCAAAAAAGGATCGCTCCTTTTCTACCTAGTAAACGAGTGCACGGCTACTCCTTTCCAGCGAGAGCGATTGCTTGTGTTCGCCTGAGCGTTCGCTCACTAAAGGGCGTGGTTTACCACTGTGCAGCGCCCCCATGGTCGCGTCTCAAGACTGCATGCCCCGCGTTCCAAAACGCGCTCATTCGGCAGGCCGCAATTTTTTAACACGAACGTCTTTTATGCTGGGGTCCACCAAGACTTCAGTGACGCATTTCCGTCACGGAAATGATGTCAAAAAATGCACACGATCGGATCTCAAAAATCCGTCACTGAGAGTCGAACACGTGACCTCTCGGTCCGCGACAGCAGCAGCTGGGCACGCTATTCACTGCGCCGCGGTCACATGTTCTGAAGGCTGTACAAACGCGCCTTTTATACCTCAAACTTTCCTCTCACAGAGCTCTCGGCCGACGGTCGATGAATAATAACAGTGGCCACCGCGATTAGCTTTTGTAACACGTCGTTGCATGGCGTCCGACTAATTCGGCACATTTCCAAAAGGGAAGTGCGATTTAGTCAGCGCCTTAGGACACCACGAGGTGGCGACCTTAGCCCAAGCGTCGGCCTCGCTCATAGCGTTCATCGATACCAACAATAGCTCTGCGACGCGCGCCTACCTTTCCTGGCTGTAATTCCGCTGTCCACGCTTACGCTCGCCCCGAGAAAATCGCGGCCGGGCCACAGCGGGAGGATGACCAGCCTTGCGTTTCCCTCTAGTCCTGCTGCGGTGTTCAACACGCCGCGGGATGCCGACCTTAGTCCAAGCTGTACGTCCAGTCAGCGACGCTCCTCTGGCTGTCACACAATTATCTCTGATTAAGCTCACCGTTTACTACTACAGCTACCACAAGTGTTTTTCAATCATTGATCCTGGACTTCAGCCTACGGGATGGGGATGCACCATCAACCGTCAACGTGGGTGCATCCCTGTTATAACACCGATAGAGACTGTGCAAACACTCTTATATCACTGTAGAGTAAACATGCAACTATTTCTGTAAGGACACGCTTTACTTTCGTGTTATACCGATTCCTAGGACGAAGGGATCAACCGTGTTTTTTTTCACACTCAGGGCGGAAAAGAAGACGACATTTGGTTTGCTCGGCGCTTAGGCTGGTTCCGCAATTACCACAAATCTTTTACCACGAATAGACACGCGCTGCTCCTAAACACCCTGTTTTTAACTGATGAAGGTGCTGGGTACTTCATAATCCTGAAACGTCGAAACTGTACATTGCCTCCGGTTACCGTTTTTTTTATTTAGCAGCCGTGGTTAAGGTTAGCGAAGGTGAGCGATGGTAACGCTACACGCACGAGGCCCGATTGCGCCATCCCTTTTTCTTTGAAGGCGAAGTTCAAGCGTCCTCTAAGTTTTTTTCTCTCATACTTTACAGTGGGCGCCGGCACGGCAGGCTGCGTTCTTGCTAACAGGCTGTCGGCTGATCGACAGAGGACTGTCCTTCTGATTGAGGCCGGTGGCGTCGAGAATGCGGCCACGGACATACCGCTGTTTGCGTTGCTGCATTTCCACGGGGAGTTCGACTGGGACTATCGCACCGAACCACAGCACCACGGTTGCTTAGGCATGAAGGAACACGTGAGTAACTTGTCAACAACATGTTGGTTATAGTTTGCGTCGAGTAAGAGTATTGCGTTGTAGAGGAGCTACCCTTTCCGCATGATAATTTGAAAAGTTCAGCGCTTACGGAAACTGTTGGAACCCGCCGTTGAAAAAGGTTACAAACTAGCTTAGAAATTCTGTAGTACGTATAACCTACCAGGCGTTCCTACAAAGACCCTGACGAAGAAATAGGGTGGATTTTGACGAGGATATGATTTCTTCAGAAATAAATTGTCAAGTTACGCGAGCACTTAACTATGGCAAATATTAGCAATGCAGATAGCTAATGAACTCAACTGAGTGATTTAATATTTATAAGTTTTTACGGTACACGTTGCTAGAAACACTTGGCGTTACTAAACTAGCAGAACCACTTAATATATCCGACATTCGCGCGACTGACATCATGATTACCATAGTTGTGAAAAAGTGCAGCTGCGCACCTACCACGATTATTTGAAAAGCTTTCAGCAGTTGTGCGACAAGCTACAAGAATGGGAAGGTGATCCGTTTGCCCCATCTCACTAGCTACCGTCATCTTTAATAAGTTCGAGCATGTAATACTATCTTGCATAACCAAATTTGCTCATTCCATGTATTTTTTTCTCACCAGGGCGCCATGATATCCGTAAGTGATTTCTTGTGGAACCCGAAAGCGCTTATTTAACCAACAAAGTTCACTTTAGTTTAGACCGTCCTTCTATGGCTGAATATGTTCCTCTTCATTATACGAAGACATTCGACAAATAAACTGCGTCATAAATTGCCGCTTTTGAAATAACACCAGACGGTCGAAATTTCCGTAGTCCTACACAACGGCGTCCCTCATAATCACATCGTGCATTTTGGAACGTTAAACCCCAGATATTGTTGTTGAAATAGCCGGGACACTTGATAAGTAGAACATCGGGAAGTAGGATACACCCCAAGAAGTTGGCTTTTTCTCACGGAAGGAGGCTTTCCCGAGTGCATTTGGACGAGTAAGTGCTGTGGTGTCGACAATACACGCCTTACTAGACAGATTT
>JALIZH010012221.1:0-102362 GCA_030522465.1 Rhipicephalus appendiculatus
TATCTACCCAGGAACGGCGAGAACTGACATTGGTAATTTTAAAGCAAGAGCGTTAAGAAAAAGCAGACATCGGCAGCGTTGACTCGTCGAATGCAAATAATGTCAAGGTCCCAGCAGGAATCGAACCCCAGCATTTTGCGCGGCAATCAAGTTTTCTAGCACAAAGCCACGCCAGGTCTCGGAACTGCTTTTCAAATAGACCCCTAATGTTCGTGAAGCGTCAACTGTGCTTGCAGTGCTGGCTATCCAATTTTATAAACATTACATATGTACTCCTATGATACCGCATTCACGTCGGATTTACGTCAATTGTAGTTAAGCGCCATCCATTGAAGTTGATCAATGCAGCAGTGTGCAGGGCTACCATCCTCGCGAACACAAGCGCTACATATTAGCTTACCGCTTCTGCTATTACTAATATCCATGTTGCTGTTGGCATTGTAACGCAATTGTAAACAACTGGTTATGTAAAACATATGCGACTGTTCAACATATGTCTGCGCGTACAACATTTGTACATAACTTTAGCGTCATTTCGTAGCGTTTCGCTGCATAAAAAAAATTACACCAGAATAACATTCCCTCCGTATGCTTCGCATAACATCGATTCCCAAGGTACGTGGGATCTGCCGAATTTTTTTATATCTCTAATGTTATTCTATGATCACAGTAATTAAAGTAATCTAATAATTTTTATAAATTATCATCGCAAGAGCTCTAAAGCTGGGAAACAATCTTGAATATTCCAGCCCTCCAATAAAATGAATGGACTGCATGGAGTCTCGTCACATAAAATCCCTATAAAGACATTTGTTTTCCGTGGCTCCGTCAAGGCCCCCAGTGGTCATGTCACGCGAGATGGACATGCACAGCCCGCTTTCTGCGCCCCCACTGTTAGTCTCAGCTTTCTTCTTGTTCCGCTGTAGCCAGGGTTGCCGTTGGGTGGACTTGAAAAGGAGGCAGAACTCAAGCCAAAAGTAGCCAAAGTAGCCATGCCATTTAATATTATCGCCAAATTTGTAGCCAAAGGAACAGAAGTGGTATTATTAGCAGATTCTGTAGTATTGATCAATAAATAATACCATTTTGAATAAGTAAGACCATAGAAAGCCACCGGTAAGTTGGAGATACATTAAATGAACGAATTTCGATAATTACGTTACGCGTGCATGTATTTTATGTAGAACATATGAGTTCTTGCCAGACGCGAAGTTATATTAGAATATTCCAGCCAGCAATTCAGTAGGAACATGTAAGTTGAAACAGATTTTCGTTGAAGCTGCAGGGCAAATTCTGGTTGTAAGTGAACAGGCCAGCTAAATTTTGTTGCAAATGTCTGTTTTCCTAAGTTCCCACGAGATCACGCACTGCGCTTCAAAATTATTGGCAAAACTTGAGCGTAGCATCACTATATATGGCGGGAAGCTTGAGCACCGAGCCGGCCACGCGTTCGTCACCATGCACGCAACTTCGCCACTCCGTATTTGGAGACGCGCTAAGCGTCGCGTAAGAGTTCCTCGATGCGCACCAGCCTACTGGTGGGTGGAGGACGACCATACGCATCCGCTGGAGCGAGAGAAAAGCTTAAAAACAAGGCATTTCGTCTGCAAAAATGAGAAAAAATGGCTACTTAATGCGCCAAATCAGCACCTTAAAAGTAGCCAGAAAATAGCCATGGCTCCAACTGCAAATTTTTGTCGCCAGACGGGGTCAAAAAGTAGCCAATTTGGCGCAAAGTAGCCACCAACGGCAACCCTGGCTGTAGCAGAGGCCTCAAACTGGCATCAGCTAACGGTCTTCACTCACGAAAATTTACTCCCGCAAGGGCCAGGACAGTGGGTAGGAGGGGGTGGGGGTGGGGAATAGGTTGTACCAAAAGACACGTAATTTTGTCATTTGAAATACCTTTCCGATATCTGATATATCGGTCATTTCTGAAGGGTATTTGGTGGCGAGATTCCAACAACATATCTGTACCCATCTCCAAAATGACTAAAATCTTGACGCCAATTCTGAAATGTAGACTTTTCTTTCACGGTTATGTATCAACGCATGGTGGACGCACGGGGTGCCTCAAAAGAAAATGCTTTAGACCTATCCTGCCTATGTAGCTTAAGGACGTATACTTGTGAAGAAAGAAAAAACTAGCAGTTGTTCCATGTAAGAATACAACCGATGAGCGAAGCTCCTTAGAAACGGGACGCACGCGGCGTTCGGTGCGCGCGGCGTTTCATTGTCCAGGCAACGGACCAAGCACTGGACGATGAAGCGACAGGGTGAAGCGATGGTTTCGCGCGTTCGGTGGTCTGAGGGGAGAGGGCAAAGAAGAAGAAAGAGGGAGAGGGTGACTAATCTGCCTCCGTTTCGCATGCGTTCGTATTCTCGAGCTTCGCGCATCGTGCAGACGCCATCCGCGTTCCAGCGCTCATAAAGCTCATTTATCCTCCCGCGTGAGGGGGAAACGCCACAGCTGGCACCGTGCCAGGGAGCTTCAACGGCGACGGCGGGGTGCCGGCCTAAGGAGCTTCGCTCCTAAAAAAACGGGACAAAGGCAGTCGTGTGCGGGCCACGGGCCGCGTGTTTGAGACCCCTGCACTATATAATGGGAGAGGTACATGATACTGCCGCAACAGCGTTTGAATGTGCAAGAATAGCATAGGTTCATTAAACAAAGCGTCGGGCAAGGTATATTCGCTTACGAAATGTGTGGCTTGAAAAAAGACCATTACGAATTCCGTGCCATGTGATGTCCCTTTACCTCGAACCATATGCAATGAGTAAGCGTCGAAAAGCTTATTCGCGCCTTTATTACCAAACAGGTACAAACCCCAATAATAGATCGAGATCTCTTCGTCCACCTCCTGCCAGTCGTATGCCCTCATAGTCCAATGACCACGTTCTACCAGTACAACATCGTTAGGAAGGCGTACGCTATTATATGAAAAAAAAGAACGTGGTGCAATACATGCACATACACTGCTGAAAACTGCTAGGAAAAGCCCTCAAATAGGAGTTTTATAGATGACATTGAAGTGCCGCATGATGTTCAGGAGCGAGAGAAATGAAGCGATGAGCTGGATAGCTATGTTCATTGTGCCGAAGTCCGCAGAGACATCCTAAAATTGCTGCAGTGGTGGAAGTTAAAAACAAAGACTCGCAGGGCAGATGTACTCCCCTGCGGCAAGCGCAAGCAAAGCGAGAAACTTTATTGCGGCAGGATATGTGATGTAACAGTCAGGCCCGCAGTCAGACATTTTTTTCGGGGGGGGGGGGGGGGGGCACCGTTAGAACCACCTATTTTCATTATTTATTCCCGGTAAAACACCCTCCTCTATCCAAAAGCCCCTCCCCCCTGGCTACGGGCTTTGAAACAGTGCATGGCGTGCTTACAGCCGGTATATTTTGATAATTTGATTTTTTTTGCACAATGACATGTGAAGAAACAAGCTGTAAAATATGCCACAAAAAACTGCTACAATGTATACACTAGCAGCGGTGTGGTAGACGAAAACAATGCTATAAGAAATATTTTTTCTGCCTTTCGTCAGCTTATAAGTATTTCTAAAAGTACACGTTGTGCGCGCGGTTCATAATAATTTTTGTCTAGGTTAGTGTAGTTACAGGAACGTAATGAATTTTCATTTCTTTCTTTATTTCTCTTGCTGTGGCGAGGTGCCACTATGCTGAAGACACGCGCTACATATCCAGGAGGGTGCACGATTGCCTTTGTCGTTAGAACATGCTTTAAATTTTAATAGACCGCAAGCAAACAAAGGGAAGAGAGCGTTCTGTTCCTTGTGTCCTCTGCTTTTATTGTGCTATGTATTGAAACTGAACTCATGCTGCAAATCACTTTCCGTGCTACAATATCTGCTGTGAAATGCTATTGATGATCCCCATGGTTGATATCTCAGCACCCAGAACGGGAGCCTTAATTGTTCCCAATCACTGTGAACGAGGCTTCCATTCTGGGTTCCGCAAGGTCAACGTATTTTTATTCTCTCTTGGTCGGGGTCCTTGTCCTTTTATACAATGATTCTTCTCGACCAGACGGGTGTTCCTCGAAGCCTTGATTGCGTCCCCATAGTATTTTGCAGAAAAAGTAGGTACAGTGTATTACTGCCAAGCAAAGATTTATTGCATCCAGTATATCAGCTCACGTGTTTCCACCGTGAGCCCCTTTTAAGGCGAAAGCCTTTAATGTCTCATGCTCACGTCCGTCCGGTGTCCGTCCGTCCGGTGTCCATCCGTCCGGTGTCCGTCCGTCCGTCCGTCCGGCGGTAGTGCTGGTGGTGTGCGTCCTCACCACCTTTACTGCACATGCGCAAACCCTCCCCACGCACCTCCTCTGCTGTGCTTCCCCTCTCTTTCCTCTAGGTATCCCTCCCGCCCGCGGCGTTTACACACCCATTGCGCATGCGCGTCCCCTCCCCCCTCTCTCCTCTAGGCATCCCTCCCGCGGCGCTAACACCCCCCATTGCGCATGCGCGTCCCCTACCTCTCCCTCTCCTACGCTTCCCCTCTCTCTCCCCTAGGCATCCCTCCCCGCGGCGTCTACACCCTCACTGCGCATGCGCGTCCCCTCCCCCCATCTCTCTCCTCTAGGCATCCCCCCCCCGCGGCAACCACAACCCCAATGCGCATGCGCGTCCCCTCCCCCCCTCTCTCCTCTCCTACGCTCCCCCCTCTCTCGCCACGCAACGCCGACGCAGGCAGCGTCTGCTAGCGAGTTTCTTGGTTGAAAAAACCGACTGCTCGCGCTGCACAACCGTTCACTGGCCACCCCGTATATATGGCAATGGATCTTGACCTGCAAGGTGGTGCCGGTGGGAGATTTCTCCTGTGCGTTGCCGAACGATGAAAAATTCGCAGCGTGCGCGTTAACTAAAAGCGAACTGCGGGTCTCTGTGTCCAGTCCGAGTCTTCTGTCTCTCATTGCCAAGCAGCGATTGGGATGTTCCAGTAGGAAACAACCGTCCATCACTGCGTGCTTTGCGCCCCCCCCAGGTTTCTCTCCTGTGCAACGCTGCGATGAGCGCCAGCGTCAACGCCGCCGCCAGTGTAAGCGTTTGCGCCCGCTGCTTCGGATCTACACATGGTTCCCTTTAGCGGTGGATGGTGTAATCTTTAAGGCGAAAGTCTTTAATGTCTCATGCTCACGTCCGTCCGGTGTCCGTCCGACCTTCGTCCGGCGTCCGTCCGTCCGTCCGTCTGTCTGTCTGTCTGTCTGTCTGTCTGTCTGTCTGTCTGTCTGTCTGTCGGTTCGTCCGTCCGTCCATCCATCCATCCGTCTGTCCGTCCGTCCGTTCATCCGTCCATGTCCGTCCGTCCGTCCATCCGAGCTCTGGCACTGAGCCAGTTGGCCGCCGGGATGCGCAGACGGACGCCGGTCGCGTCGGACTCTATAGCGCTCGCGCTTTGCTTGCGTAGCGTCGCTGTGACCAGAGTTTGCAATCATTCTGACCGACGCCGTCTCAATGAACCCAGGCGTTCACGGAATACACTTTCCAATTTACAAAGGGTCCGTCAACTTAAGAGCTGGAACGCGGATGGCGTTTGCACGATGCGCAAAGCGCGAGAAAATACTAACGCATGCGAACGGAGGAAGATGAGTCTCGCGTCTCGCTGCGCTTCGCGGTAAAAAATTAAAGAATAAAACACGCACCCATTAGGTTTGTGTCTTATGCCACTGAGAGTGTAAAAGAAAAAAGACATGGCATAATCAGTGGAATGGCCACACGCTTTCGCCGAACACACTTTGGAATGTACATATGTCCTTCAATTTTTACAAGAAATTACCGTAGGTTAAAGTATAATTGTTAGCGAAGCATGCGCCACTAAAGCGTATATATTTGCCACTTAAAGGGGGTGGTGCCACCGAATTTGTGGCTTGCGCGTTCTTCGCTGCAAGCGTTTTTTATAGCTCCAGGAATCATGATACACGCACCAAGATTCACGTATTCTCGCTAAATAATTTAATATCGCCTTATTTATGCGGACAACTTTCGGTTTCGGTTTCTGGGCACCAAGTTGGGCAGTGACGTAGAAGTGTAGTAGGCTTGGTCACGTGACCATACAAGGCTCGCGCGAAGATACGCAGCACTTAGCCAGGAAGCGATCGAAACTCGGCAAGGGATGTAGCAACCGATGCTTTGCCGGTACGTACGTTCTGAAGGTAACGGAGGTCCCGAGGACACTCACGTCACTACAGATATGGTGTGACGTCACTACAACTTTCGTTGTCCTTCCCATAGAGCTACGTCAGTTTTGATGCGCTAGCGATGGGCATCGATCGGGAGAATGAGCATTCAGGTACACTTTGGAAGTGAATTAAAATATCTTCTAAACGTTTGCTGCGTCCGACCCTTCGTGTGGAGTGTCCTTGCATACAGAGGAAACCCACAACAAGCTTGTTATAGCCTCAAAAGTTGATGGCACCATCCCTTTAAAACACCTTGTTGTCGATTCCATGTTCGGGCAACAAACCTAAACTATTGGATCGGGCCCGGTCGGCGGTCGGGCCGGGCCGGGCCGGGTATGTGAATTTTTTCCTCGGGTACGGGCCGGGCCCGGGTTTCGCTTTGAGTCACCGGGCCGGGCTCGGGCGGGTAAGTTTAAACAAGTTCCGGGCCCGGGCCGAAAATCCCGGCCCGTGCAGTGCTCTAGTGCAGCTACTATCTGAGCGCGGAAGCATCGACTTTTGATTTCGACCCGCCGGTGCTTCAAGCAGCTGACGTGCCCCGCATTCATTTTGTCGTTACTCAGTATTGTGCCAGCTTACTGTAAGACCCGATGTCAACGACGACTAACGCATTATGCAGCTGACAAAGCCCAACAAATATGCTCGCATCGTGGTCGCCTCGTAGAAGAAAGCGCGCACTGCATCCGCCTGCTAGACGAGACGTGGTAGGCACGTTACGTCACATACCAGGGTGGCCTGCGTTTACAGACGTGTTTCGGAATCGGCTACCAATTTTCAAATTCGTTTTCTAAAAAATCTAAGTGAGTTACGGCTGTATAATTCATCAGGGCTGTATATCACCCTGATGATATGTGTCAAATTTGACACATATCATCAGGATGCCGATGAGAACATATGCTGAAAGCTTTATAGAAATCGGTGTGTGTCAAAAAATCGCCGCAGTTCCCGTTTAAGGAAAGCTGTGGGCGTTCTATTTAAAGAAAAACAACTATTTAACGAGAAAGCGGGAGTCAGGGGCAAATGTCACATGAGACCAAGAGCAGCACTGGATGCAACGTAGGTATTTATTTTTTTTTTATTTTAGCACAAAAAAAAGGCAATGAAGGGAGAGGGTGAAAGTGTAATGAAGGATGGAGATAAAAGTTTCATTCGCACGTGGCCGCCACTTTTGCGTCGAAGATTCATTTTTTTAAGAGGTGTGTTCCATCACTTACCGTTTATCGCAGTCATTGGCAGCCTGTTTAATCCATCACTGTGCGCGGAGCAGCATCCGGAAATTCATACAAGTTACACTTCGTACAATTGTACACTTCGTGCAAAGCGCGCCCCAGATTAAGTGGCCGTCAAGTGGTATTTTTCAAAATGCACGCGTTTTAAAGAAGGGCTGAAAAAAAGATCAGTTAGTGGAACAGAACGGCGAGTTGGGCGAGTTGGTAGTTAAACGTAATTTTGCTGTGGGCAGCGCGACCCGGACTGAGGACTAAAAGAAACGTACACACACAGGCGCCTGGGCAGTGGCGTACCAACTCTTTCGCGAGTGGGGGGGGGCATACCTACCTCACTTGCCGGCCGCGACATATATATATATATATATCACGAGAGAGAGGGACAACTTGATCGACAATCACACTTTGGTGATGAGTTGACTAAACTTTATTTTGCCCAACGGTTGTGCCTGGGGCTAGGCTACCAGGGATCCACCGTTCGAGGAACATATACCGAGTTCCTCGGCGACAGCCCTGGCCCGCTTTGATTTTTCATACACAGAGCATCTGTTAGAGTGTTTAATAACATTATATAAAAAAGTACCGTCAGTTTTAAGTAGCATGCACTGGGACAACACATATGTGCGTGTTATGCATGTAATAGTATTACACGCGACGCTTTTTATGCTTTATCTCACAACTTTCCGCATGGACACAATTATGTCGATGGCGGCCTCCTCAGTGGTATATATTTGTATCATTCAATGAAATTTTGTGAATGACGAAGCAGCTCACTAAGAATTGATTTTTTTAAGTACGAAGCAATCCTTTTAGGGAACCAAAGGTACTGTGACCGTTTTTATCTACTTAACTACCTATCTGGCCCCCTACGTCTGGGTGCTCTCGTAGTTGCCTCATCGTAGTTGCCACATGCCTCGGGATGGCGACCTTAGCCCAATTTCTGCGTCCAATGTGCGACGCTCTTTTGCTATCACGTCTCTTTCTCTGATTATGTTCTGGCAGTTAACATCTACAGATACCACAATGGTTTGTTTAATTAATTGATCATGGACGTTAGTCGTCTGGATGGAGATGTACCACCAAGCGTCAACGAGGGTGCATCCACGTTGAACGGTGCTATAGCGCCAAACACCAAAACATACATTGGGCAAACACTCCTATATCAATGCACAGTAAACATTCAATTACCTCAGTAAAGACTTGTTTTACTTTCATGCTATACTGATTCTTATGACGGAGAGATCAACCGTGTTTTTTCAATGAATGATTACTGTTACACTTTTTCATAATAAGTATTACACTTTCTTGCATATATTCCGGCTTGTGTGTATTATAATTTGCCTACCTTGCTAATAGTCCAAACAGTGTTTATGGTGCGTGCTTATTAACATTGTTACTATTATTATATTACTCTTATTATCAACTTGTCAACCCGGTTCTTTAAAAAACATATAATTTGTGGTGTTATGAGCGTAGTACATTGTAAAGAACTGAGTAGTACAACTGACATTGTTGTACAACTGAAATTTCTCTTGGAACGAAAAAAAGGCGGGCGATTATAGCGTTAAACTATACCTCTTTGCTTCCTTCTGAAATGGTCGTTAGCTGTGTATGATTGGTCAAAACATTCTGGGTCATGCTCACAGCACCAGCTCGTTACGTGAGGCAACAAACGAAGTGAAAATGATCCATCGCGTATTGACCACTTATGTACGAACACGCAAAAAAATAAGATACTGAAGTATTTTCAATACGGCATATTGTTGGCCATTGGTTCTTCGGCATTTAAAATTTTCTGTGTGCCTTAAAGGGACCGACAACTGATTTTTCTCGACCCATTTTTTTACGGCGCGACAGGAAGCTCACCCTTCGTAGTGTTTGTAGCTGCAGTAGTTCATCCGAAAAGCACGTAGTTATCTTACAAGCAGTATTTTTCGATCTGAAAGGCTCTAAACACACATGTACCTTTCCTCCAGCAACGCTGATAATTGATAGCGATGCCGCCAGCCCTTCTCGCAGTGTGTGAATGCTGTCGTCGTTCTGCTTTCGCAGGAGTTCGTGTAACAGTGCTTAACCACCTTTATTTTGAGCTTTTCAACTATTTTTGAAAATAACAAGCTGCTACAATGAGATGATGTGGCAGTATACACCTTCCCTGTATTTATAACGCGTTGTGTGCGCCTGCGCCCAAGGTTTCCTGCGCCTGTGTCATCGGTGGCTTGTCCCGCCGTCGTTACTCTCTCGATGCAAGAGCCAAGCCAAGTCACTGAACACGTCACTACGCATATGCACGGCCGCACCGAGTATCAGTGCGCGTCATTTATGGGACGAAGTGTAGGCAGAAAAATTACGTCGCTCAAAATCTTAGCGACCTGCAAACTGTGTGCACGATTGCATGAGCACGCTGAAAAGTTGCTCAAGACGCGCTGACGAGCATGGTATCATTACGTCACGCGAAGGCAGCGCCGCTTTAATGCATACTACTAACGCAGGCCTATGTGTACATTTTTATGGAGTAATATCTTTTAATATAAAGAAACGAACAATATTTCAGTACCAACAAAAAAAGTCACAGTTTCACCGCAAGGGTGAAGCAATGAATGCGATAGCAAAAAAATTGTAATGTTATACGAAGTGAGGCTGGCAGCTAACTCTTTTTGGATCCGATCTCACGCAACTCTAGAAAACGCTTGTTTAAGAGAATTCTCTTCGCGTTGAGAGCGCAGCACGTAGAAGGGTACACCGGCCCCCCGCTTCCGGCCGCCGAGAACGGGAGATAACGAGCGCGCCCGCGCCCGCGCTCGTAAAATCGAACGTCGCCCCCCCCCCCCCCCGCCAGCTGTCGGCAGCCGAGAAGGGGAGATAACGCGCGCGTCCCCACTCGTAAAATCGAAGGTCGCTCGAGGGACCCCCCCCCCCCCCTCGCGTCTTTTCACGCTCACGAACCACGGGCGGGGCCGATTATATATATACATATACATATACGGCAAATGACGCCGACGCGGACGCCGACGCCGACGCCGAAAACCAGCCGCAAGTGTCCATATAATTGCTATCGCAATAAAAGATCCCCAACCGTCTACAGCAATCAACGGTCACGTGACAAGGTACATCGATTTGTTCATGTATTTGCCACCAGAGGCCGCCAAAGGTCATTTTTCGCGTCTTTCGATGAAGAAATAAAAATATAAATCCACGTCTCACGACAAAAAACAGGGTTGGTTTGAGTCAGTGCGACGCACAATCTTTCCATCAGTAGAGTAATCTCAGTTCATGTTCTGGGCAGTTGTCGGTCCCTTTAAGATCGCCCGCTTGTCACATAATATCAGGAATCTGTGACATGTCGTGGTGTTTATAACAACTTGTGCACATGAAACAGCGCATTCACGTTCTGAACAATACCTAAAACGTTTTGGAATAGCCGGAGAGCGTCTCCTGCTAAACGTAATTCAAGTAAGCTAGCCGCCGATCGCATCAGCCGCGGCTACTTATAGCAGCTGGCGAGATGGATTCATATGAGTATGATGAACATGTTCGCTTGAATCATAACGACGTTTAGCTGTTTGTGCACGTATACAAATCTGTGAGCTCATCGTAGCTGAGAGAGAGAGAGGGAGATAGAGAAGTAAGCAGCGCTGCGCGTACGTGCTTCTTTGCCGTCCGAGTTGTATTTTGAGCTGTAAAAGTCAATTCATGTTGAATGACAACCAACTAGCCCGACTCTTAATTAAGCCTCCTTAGTGCAAAAAACCACACACCTTCACCATCTCCCTCGTCCGGCGGATCAAGTTGCGGGGCAAGCTTAAAAGCCGAGCTTCCCATTGTGCTCGAGTCCACTGCTTTATTCGTCGCCACTTTGCAAGCTGCCGCCATCGCTCCAAGCTACCATAAGCAAGGCTGATCAGGTTGATCGGAAACTAAAGCGGAAACCCTTTTTGGCGCTTCCAGTACGGCAAAACTAAAATATTGAAAAAAGATTCGTCACACTGATCGGCTCACAGCAGCTTCGACAGAGCAGCGGTGATGCTATTCATTTTCGATGAAAGAAAATGATTTTCCTGAAGCCGAAAGTGCTTTGACTGGTCTTTAAGAAGTTTGCTCGTTCCCATCCGTAATGTCACCGTCAATGATTTAAATTTCATGCCAGGCACAACAGAATAAAAGCATGAACGAGTGATCTAATGTTATATGGCCCCTGCTCAGCGCTTCCCTGCTCTGCAATGCTACAGCACAAGCCGCGAGAGCGTCGCATAGGCGGCCCGCGCCGCAAAGAGCCTACAAGGAAAATCGTGAGAGCAGAAATGTTGGAAAATTTCATTATATTGTAACATTCCCTCGTAACATTCTCGTTCCCTCGTAACAATGTAATATAGTGATTACTTTGGTGAAGGAAAACTTCGCCTTAGTTGCTGGCTTCCCAGCTTGCAGCCAACCTTGCAGCCAACAGTGGCCACTCTCAGAAGTGGGGGGGGGGGGCTCTGCCCCCTAACTTTTTTCAGTGGGGGGGGCTCGCGCCCCCCTTGCCCCCCCCGGCTGATACGCCTATGCGCCTGGGTGTGTACGTTTCTTTTAGTCCTCAGTGCGGGTGGCGCTACCCACAGCAAAATTATGCAGTCAGTGGAGTTATCTTAGCATAAAGCTTTAAAAATCCGGAGTTTCTGAAGAAGAGCTCCGCTTTTGTATAGAATACTTTGAGCTAAAGTCAATTTAGCTCAAAGGGGCTTGTTTTTAATGCGAAGCGTTTCTTCGCGTACTGCAGGCCAGGGGCGTAGCCAGAAATTTTTTTTCGGGGGGGGGCACCTCCTTGATTTCGGGGAGGGCACCTCCTTGAAATGGCCATTTTTCGCTATATATGCCATGGCGAAAAAAAATTTCGGGGTGGGGGGCACGTGCCCGGTGTGCCACCCCCTGGCTACGCCACTGCTGCAGGCACAAACCAACACTTACCCTCACTTACAAAGAAACCACCACATATATCCCACAATATACGCGCCCAGCTATCCGTGGTGTAGAGAACGGCAAACTCTCGCCTACATTACGTGGTAATGCGAATCACGGCGCCAAAACACCAGTTCTCTCCTTTTGGGGACAACGTCTCGAACGAGGCACTGGGAGACCTGGCTTGCTAGCAAGGATCGGGAGAACCAGCTGGATCTTCTCGACCAAGCCCAGCGAGCCGCAAAGATCAGTGAAACCCTGGACTGAGGAGGCAACCCATTTGCCCAGAAATATTTTAGCGAATAAAAAAGTTTTTCATCATCAGCACCGTGGTCCCGTGTCATTTCTAGTCCCGTCTTTTTAGCGCTGTCTTTCATTCGTAATCATGAACCAACCAGCCCAAATGCGTACCTTACTGTAGCTCGAGCACGCAGGTTTGATTCCTGGTCACAGCAATCCGCGAGTCAATAGCGACGAAAAGCACACCTTTATGCTCGGCGCACCTTAAAGAACCCCGGGTCGTCAACATTTTACGGGAGTCGTCCACGCTCTAAAAAAAATGGAGCACAGTATAACCTAACTGCACATTGAATACTCCCACCTCAACATTACTACATTTCGCTTAAATATTCCTACTATAAGAATATTTGAAAGGTAATATTCTTATTGCACGATAGACACTGAAAGCGCACAAGATGAGCACAGAGGATACGCTTCAGGCACGTGAGTCGTGACTCACAAGAATATTTTATTTGGAAGCAAGCCACCACTTAAATGAAGAAACAGATCGTGACACATCATGTGCGCAACGCCCGCAGATGATTTCTATGTACAACCGTGTTTATGAAGGGTAAGAGCGCACTGAAGACGAACGCACAATGAAGGCACACACACGCACGCGCACGCACACACATAGTGCTATGTATGTGCGTGTGTGTGCCTTCATTCTGTGTTTGTCTTCAATGCGCTCTTACACTTCCTAAACATGGAATACCAACATGCCCACATTACCACCTTGATGTACAACCGATTGACAAGTTGGCTGACAGATGTGGGTCAAAACTGTCAATCGCTCTTCTTAGAAAGCAGCTATCTCTCTTTTTTGCATAAATATATCAATTATCAGCACACGGTGCACACGTGGCGTGTCCCCAATATATTGCAGGTTATTGGTTGCTTGTTTCGAATACACTACCGTCGTAAGTCAGCGCTCATGTGCTTCGAGCCTATTCTCACTTCTCGTCTTGTTCTGTTGTAGCTTGCATCACGTCGTAACAATATCTGCATACAGTGACTGTTTGGGCATATTGATAAGACATAATAAAAACTGAAAGTGCATAATTCGAGCACAAAGAAGAGCAAGCGTTGCAACGTTGGCTATATAGTAGGCCGCAACGGTTTGATCGTTCACATCCGATGCGGTAGGTACCGGGTTGGATTTCCAATGTCAACCGGAAACCAGCCGGTTTTTCCTAAAGGGGCCCTGCAACACTTTCTGAGCATGGCCAGAAAACGCTGCCTATAGATTGTCCAGGGTCCCGAGAACACGAGAGCCAAGTATTATAGCGCAGCACGCGGCCTGGAATGTACAATAAATTCTCAAAGTCAGCTGAAAACCGCTTCCTCTCTCTCGACAAATGATGCCTACACACTCAGATATCACTGCGTCCCAGGCCCAAGTACTCCCATTAAATGATTTGAGCATGGTGCGCTCGGGAGTTACGCGGGCCACCGCGGGTGGCCGCGACTTGTCCACGCGTCCGGCCAACGTGGCCTCGTATACAGACATTTTCCCCAACTGCCCTGACTGCGGCCAATTGGCTACATTTCAGCACCTTAGGTGGCGGTGCCCCCACTTACGCGACCAAAGAAGACACCACATCACTGAGGCAGACTTTTTTTCCAATGTATCTCTAGCACTGCCCGGTCGACCAACTCAGGGTCGTCCAGGGGGCCTGTGAAGTGGTCGGAAGCCTCTGGCTCCCGCCCCCGTCGCTGGCGAGGCCCTCGGTGGGCTCCTAGGAGCTCCTCCCCAGGACTTTCATAAAGTTCGTCTGACTGACTGACTGAAGTATCCCAAGAAAGGCTATCGTCTTTAAAAAAGAACGCGCAGGTATACACAGGACAAGCGTGAACTAACAACTGTCATTGTTGTTATGCCTTTCTGTTTGAACGCGCAGCAAGTGTCGACAATGCAGAACCCGGCACTCTTAGATATTGCCTTTTTCTTTTTAACTGCCGCGCGTGCGGTGACCTCTCTACGTCTCCTGTCACCCGGTGGCGTCTGACGCAAGGCGTGGCCAGTGTTCTTTTTTTTCGTTCCACATCACCAGTGTGTACACAAAGAAGGCGCTTTTTCGTGGGCGTCTCAAGGGCAATTTTCAAATTGAAAGAAAATGTAGCAGCGTTGCGTGATAGAAAACACACTCAAGCTCCTTCATGACCTGTGTACCGCCCGCCAGCTGTAATTGGTGTATATAAATAGCGCACCGTTATTACGCCTGCGTATTCATGGCGCGTGGTTGAGTTGTCTAACGCAGCGCGTTGTGGAGCGAGGGGGTCGTTGGTTCGACTTCCTGATCCGGTGCATCGGAATGTTTTTTCTCTTGATTTATTTTTCTTTGTGCCTTCTATATCTATATATATATATATATATATATATATATATATATATATATATATATATATATATATATATATATATATATATATATCCGGGTCATGACGGTGACGGCAAAAGTCCGCCGAGAGTGTCCATATAATTGCTAACGCAATAATTAGGACACCGTTACGGGACTACCTCTATTAGCGGTAGGATACGCGTGATTTGACTTTGTAGCCTTCCTTTGATTGCCGAAAAAAATTGTCCACGAGTATTCTGTGGTGGCACTGACTATCTGCGGACGGGCGCTGCAGCATATGTGGCACCGACTTTTAATGCATACGCTTCTCATCTAAAGCTATCGACAGAACATTACACATGTTTATATGCCTGTCAAAATTGCTCATTGGGCGAGTTGCAGATTCATGATACCTGGAATACGAGCGTGTTACACAAACAGGCCGTTGTCTTACTAAGTTCCTGTTAATGTTACGTGCTCTTATTTCAAGTTTACATACTATTTTTTTTTCGTCGATCACAACACCGAACAAGAAAATGAAGATCAAGTATGGTCTCTCGCGCGTGCGCGACACCTGTCTCTATCAAGATACGCATATCGAAATTTCGTTTCACAAGTGTAGCTAATATTAAAGGCAAAGTAAAGACATTTCACAGTAAAATAAGAACTGAGGTTGAAGAACGATTGTCCGCGCTGGTCATTTCCGAAGAGAGCGCAGTGCGAATGTTGGTAGCAAAACCAGTTCGGGTCGGTACTTTTCTTTCTTCGTTCAGATAACTTGCACATACGATTAAAATGGGGCCATCACGGTGGATCAGTGGGGACGGTGATCGCTTCCTGTATCGAAGGTCGCGGGTTAGATCCCAGACGCGGCGGACGCGCTTCGATGGGGGCGAAATGGTAGAGGCACGTGTACTGTGAGATGTCAGTACACGTTAGAGAACGCGAGGTGGGGAAAATTTCCGGAGCCCTCCACTATACGGCATCCCTCATACGCGTACGCAAGAGGGGGCAGGGCGCGCAAAATCTGCCCCATATATTCATTTAATAGGGAAGAGGGGCGCTGCAATGAACCTTTGCCCCATGCGTCCCTCTTAATCATATCGTAGTCTTGAGACGTACAAATTGTGTATTCGATTAAATTTAGTTTTACCTTGCTTCAGAAATATTTTTTTTTTCAATAAGCCATGTGAGTGTAACAAGACAATGCCATTCAATAACGGGTCTCATTGCCTGAGACACTTTGGCACGTTAAACGCCATGAAAAAACCAACAACCTGCCGTTTCAAATCTATTTTTCTTTGAGCCTATGCTTTGGAACAAGCTTTGCGGGAATACGAAAACGTCAACGACACACATAAAGAAAATAGGTACGAATCTACTTTTTGGGAAATCGTTCCCCAGTATCTGATAGGGTGGTGAGTCTGTTGGCAATACAGAACTTCCTCTTATTCATAATCATCATCAGCCTCACTGAGTACCGCCAGTCAACCCTGTCCTGTACTTGCTGCTGCCACGTCATGGCTGCAAACTTCTTAATCTCATCCGCCCACCTAATTTTCTGTCTCCCCTCACGCGTTTGCCTTCTCTTGAAATCCAGTCGGTTAGCCTTAATGACCTGCGGTTATCCTGCCTAGGCTCTATGTGCCCGGCCCATCTCCATTTCTTCTTGATTTCAACTGTGATATCCTGAACCCCCGTTTGTTCCCTGACCCACTTTGCTCTCTTACTGTCTCCTTAGGTTACACCTATCATTATCCTTTCCATCGCTCACTGCGTGTCCTTAATTTAGGTTGAACCCTTTTTTGTAAGCCTCCGGGTTTCTGCTACGTAGGTAAGTACCGGTAAGATGCAGCTGTTATATACCTTCCTCTTCAGGAATATTGGTAGACTACCATTCATGATATGATAATGCTTGCCGAATGTGCTGCACTCTATCCTTATTCATCTAGTTATTTCACTCTAACGGTTCGGCTCCACGGTTACAACCTGTCCTAAGTAGACGTATTCGCATTATTATTTCCTTCTACGTATAGCTGTAAGTAGTAAGTGTCAAAGTAGTAAATTTCGCAACTTCGCTGTTACTACCAGCGATTTCGTCACCAGTGGTGAATGTTGCGGCAAGCCTTTTCTAGTAAATTAGAGTTAACCGGAACGTCTTTTTGGTGAGCGCACTTGAGGGGAGTGCCTCATTCACATAGCGTCATTTTGACGCTTAATAATATACGACTTTTGTTAGTTTTCGTTTTCAGACATTTAATTGCTGGGTTTCACCTGTTCACCTATATATTACTACTACTTGACTTTAGCTCAGAAAATGTTTTCGCTGTTTGCATAGAGTTCCGTTCATTGCGTTCGCGTTTTGATTATGCCTTCTGTACCTTGCATAAGTCTAATGGAACAGCGTCGATGTGGATTTCGCAGCAATCAGCCAGGTCGTTAAATTGATGAGGACCAAAGCACTCGCTGCGCTGGGAACCAAGGTGTGGGACGTGCCTTTGCCGCCATGCAAGCAGCACTCCATGTGGAGCAACGAGTACAATGAATGCATGGCAAAGCATCTGGCACCATCAGGGTGGCATCAGTGCTGCACAAATCCCATGGGAAAGGGCAAGAACGCCGTCGTGGATCCGAGGCTAAGGTGAGACGTTTGGGCATAATATTCTTACGGGACAGTAGCCTAGCCAAAAGAGGGGGGTGGGGGGGTGGGGGGAGGTTCAACTTTCTGCCCACCCGAAATTTTTCAATTTTGCTTTCGTATATTTACACGCACACATACAAACGCACGCACTAACATACATTAAGTATGGTTCAACCCCCCTCCTCAAAAAAATTTCTGGCGACGCCCCTATTATGGGAATAAGAGTAATTGAATGAAAGACAGAAACGTACTTACAAAATATACTCGGGTAGAAGCAGCTGCAGCAAAGATGGCCGAACGAGAACCCCCAAAACGAGAGCTCTTGTAATCGCCGTCTTCACCGCCTTGCTGGAGCGTTGCCGTGTTCGTAAAGACTTGTAATATACATATACAACCGAGGAATGGCGCCTTGGCACTTAAAAAATTACACCATCTCCCGCTAAAGGGAACCATGTGTATATGCGAAGCAGCGGGCGCTAGCGCTTGCACTGGCGGCGGCGTTGACGCTGGCGCTCATCGCGGCGTTGCGCAGGAGAGAAACCTGGGGAGGCGCAATCACGCAGTGATAGACCGGTGTTTCCTGCTGGAACATGCCAATCGCTGCTAATGGGCAATTAGAGACAGAAGACTCCGACTGCACACAGATACCCGCAGTCCACATTTAGTTAACGCGCACGCTGCGAATTTTTATTGTTCAACAAAGCACAGGAGAAATATCCCACCGGCACTACCTTGCAGGTCAAGATCCAGTGCCATATATACGGGGTGGCCAGTGAACGGCTGTGCAGCACGACCAGTCGGTTTTTTAGGGGGCGAAGCTCCTGATGCCGTGGGTCGTGCGTCCCTTGTTTGTAGTACGTAGTAGCCACCTGCGTGATGACGATGACGCTGCCATCACGGCATACCACATGGAATATGGTGTGCCGTGATGACGAGGACGATAGCGATGCCATACAACACATGGCATCGCGACATGGTCTCACATGCACATCGTTTGACCACATGCAACCAACCACCTCCACGTCTTTCCCGTGGGTCGTGCGTCCCTTGTAGTTTGTAGTACGTAGTAGCCACCTGCGTAACCAGCAGTATCTCCCTGTGTGATGACGATGACGCTGCCATCACGGCACAGCACATGGAATGTACCCAGTATGCGTCATAACGATGACGCTGATGACATGACGATCGCGATGCCATACAACACATGGCATCGCGATATGGTCTCACATGCATATCGTTTGACCACATGCAACCAACCACCATCACTTCTTTGATGATGTACCTCCGGAGCTTCGCCCACTCATCATCATTCACTCCGCGGATATGCTGTGATTTTTTCAACCAAAGAAACTCGCTAGCAGACGCTGCCTGCGTCGGCGTCGCCAGGCGGAGAGAGGGGGGAGTGTAGGAGAGGAGAGAGAGCGGGGGACGCGCATGCGCAGTGGGGGTGTGGTCGCCATGGGGAGGGGATGCCTAGAGGAGGGGGAGAGGAGGTTTTAGATGCGAAGCTTCTTATGCTCGGGGCTATGTCCGTCCGTCCCGCGTCCGGCCACTTTCATGAAGTAGGGAAGCACCCATTATGCGAACCAGAACACTGTAGTAATATGAAGGCCGTCAATCACTACCACAGTCATCAGAGTGATGGCCGAGAGCACAGAGGCTGCTTAGCAATGGCTAGGCAGGTGGTGTCTGTCGCCCAGGTTGACCCCATTCCTTGTTCTTGCTTGCATTTGTTTGGAGGGGGGCTTAGTCCGTCCCTCCTTCCCGAGTCCCACACCACGACAGCTCATGCGCGTCCCCCTCCCCCCTCTCTCTTTCCTCTCCATGCTCACCCACTTTCTCTCCTCTAAAAAATCCTCTACTCTACGGAGCGGCCCCAGCGTCCCAAACACCCCACAGCCCATGCGCGTCCCCTCCCCCATATCCTCTCTTACGCCGACCCCCCTTTCGCTACTCTAGGAATCATCTACTCTACGGAGCGGCTCCCACATCCCCACAGCGCATGCGCATCTTCTCCCCCTCTCTCTCCTCTAGAGATCTTCTACTCTACGGAGCGGCTCCCGCGTCCCACACCCCTACCCCCCGTCCTCTCCTCTAGGAATCCTCTACGGAGCAGCGCGCACGACAGGTGATGCGACAGCTGTGTACTCCACTGGGGGCGCCACGGTAGTTCCGCGGTATGAAAATGACGGAGCGCGCGCGCCTCATTCTCTCCTGTGCAGCACCGCGATGAGCGCCCGGACCGCTGCCGTGAAATGAGAGCGGCGACGTTCGTCCCGCTCAAGCTAATTATCTCCCCTGCTGCTTCGCATCAACACATGGTTCCCTTTAGCGGGATATGGGGGAATTTTTTTCTTATTTCGTTTTCTCTCTGTCTCTCCCTCTCTCTCATTTCGCACGACAGTGGTTACGAACACTAGCGGCAGTGGCTGTGGACAACTATCCTCCTGAGACCCAGAGTGAATTTAGGGTCATGGATTTTTGTTAAACTTTCATAACTGCCTTTTTTATCTTTATTTTTTTTAAAGGTTTGCGCATGCGCAGTAAGGGTGGTCGGCCGCACACCACCACTACCACCACCACCGGATTGAACTTCGCCATAAGACGCTTCGCATCTAAAAATGTACGATCGTGTACACAGAAGTGCGGCTTGAGACCCCAGGCGTGCACGATATGAATAGATGGCGCAATTGATGACGGCAACCTGCCCTGTAGGGTGATCCCTTGTGCGCCCCTCAATTACCTCTCGTAAGGCCATGTAACGGCCGGAGAAGCGAGCGAAAAGCTGCGGTGACGGGCCACCGTAGCGGCATGACTTCAGAGCCGCAATGAAGAGTCTGGAAAGTAGTAAACTACTTAGTTGTGGTTTCGTAGTTAGCTTTGAGAGGCAACTCAGAGACATAGAGGAGATTCTTCGCGATCTGTCGAGCTGTTTAAAGGGACACTAAAGAGAGAGAGAATGAAACTTTATTGTGCGACCAGGCGCTCGTTCTCTTCGCCCGAGGTCGGTGGCCTCCTCATTCCAGGTAGCCATGGCTAGCAGCTGACGCCCGAGCCCTTCCACCAGCCCGAGCTGGTCCTCAGGGATTACCGACGTCAGCAACGCCTCCCATTGGTCTTCTGGACTTTCTTGTCCGCTCTGTTCCTCCATGGGCAGGATACTCAGGTTGTTTCGACATCCCCATACTATGTGGTACAGGGTGTTTGCACAGTCCGGGCAGTATTGATAGTTTCTACTGCAGTTTCCAGGGCACATTGCGCGGAGTAGTGTACCGTGCGGATAGGTGCCCGCCTGTAGCCTTCACTAGGTCACCGCGTGCTCTCTACTCAGCCTTTTGTGAGCAGGTGGATAGTGGCGTCATTGCTTCCGGTTGTGCGCGAGTATGTCGGAGTATGTTCTTGGTATTGACTCCTCTGTTTCCGGAGTCCGAGTATCGCTGCGGAGGTGCCCGGTGTTTGTGCTCTCGGGCTGCGGCATGCGCCGCTTGGTTTCCCGCTAGGGATTTGTGCCCCATTGTCCAGAGGATACTTGCGTCTTCGAAGTCGCACTTTAGGTGGATTTGAAGGGCTGATTTACTAACTGATCTTTTTTGCAATCTTCGACACGCTTCTTGTGAGTCCGTCACGCTGGTTGCTGACGAAGAACTTGCGCTGATTGCTAACGCAATGCCCAGTTCCTCTGTGGTGGTTGCATCATTTCCATTTGCGTGAGTTCTGGCGCCTTTTCATGTTCACCCAACGACAACCTTGTTCTGAACTGCTAGCCTGTTTCGGTTCTCGGTGCATGCTTCAACCGGGCCGTAAGGAAACGAACGACTGTGCGCGTAACATTGGCTGTTTCAAAGTATCGTTGAATGCCTATTGCAAGCACAATTGTCAAGCGCCCACCACGCCATAATGACTCCTTTTGCGAATCAGAGGATGACACACTACGCATCTGTAAGGCAACACGTCAACCTATGTAGTTGTTCACTTTGGTGATGATTATGCTGTTTATGATAATTAAATATGTGGGAGCGCTTTCTAATGGGTGGGCCTTTAAAACACCCACTCCTTGCTCAATTCACATCTTCGGACGCCTGGCGCGATTCTACGCTTCTGCCACGCAATATATGATGCGTTAAGGAGACTCCTTCCGCTACATGGCATTCACATAATGTTTTTTTTCCAAAGTAGTTTCAACAATTATTGGGCTCTATGGTAGAACACCTGCTTGCCACGCAGACGTCCTGGGTTCGATCCTCGTTCGGACCGGGAATTTTTTATTTATTTTATTGGCGTCTTTCGCGATTTTTCGGTCACGGACAAGATGATGATTTTTCGCACGCAACTATCGACGCCCACGCCGACACCGATGCCGGAATTTCTGCGAAACGAGTTCTTTAACGCTATCGCGTTAATATGCTAGAGATGGCTATGCTATCTGTGGTTTTGGCTGCGTTACACCAAGCGACGACGACAGCATACGATCACAGCATACGACAGCCCGGCCCTTCCTCCAGACACGTGTGGCACATACCCATATACCAAGGGTCGAGGTACGCGGGTATGCGCCACAGATGATTGACAGTTTATGCCTACCCAGGAACGGCGTGAACAGCCACTGATCATTTAAATGTGAGAGCGTAAAGGAAAAACTGACAGTGGCAGCATTGGCCCGACGAATATAAAGAATAAACGTCAGGTTCCCAGCAGAAATCGAAGCCAAGCATCCTCGTGGTAATCAAGTATTCTACCGCAGAACCACGCCAGGTCTCCAAACTGCTTTGGAGAAAGACCCTATTCCGACGTAATATTGGTGAGACGTCAATTGTGGTTACAGTGCTAACTAATTTTATAACCAAGCAATAAATATTGTATAATTATTCCTATGAAACAGCCGTCACGTCGGGTTAACGTCAGTTGTAGCTAAGCTACATTCACTGAAGTTGGTCAATGCAGAATAAGCCAGGGCTACCATCCTCGCAAGCACAAGCGTTACATATCAGCTTACCGCTTCTCGTGTTGGTAATACCCAGGTTACTATGGGCATCGTTACACAAGTGTAAACAACTGGTTATATAAATAAGACATATGCAACTGTTCAACATGTCTTTGCGTACAACATTTTTGCAAATCTTTAGCGTTTCGCTCAATAAAAGATTACACCACAGTCACCTTCCCTCCGCATGCTTCGCATAACATCGATCCCATGGTACGTGACATCTGCCTAATTTTTTAAACATTTAAACTAAACACGCGCACCGTATTCAGAATGCCGTCCCGATCAACAGTGTCACACGTGGCAGCGCTACAAACCGTGGGCGTGCCAAAAATTATGAGAAGAAACAATACCTTCTCGTTTACGGGCCTGTCCGGTTTCCCCCAGTGGCGTGTGCGACGTCAACGCGTTGCATGTGTCATGCTATCGACAGTGGATGCCTCAACTGGTCGAACAGGAGCCAACTACTTGCGGTGAGTCTGCAAGCGGCTGACCGCGCTCGAGCCGAGCTGCTCTGGCCCGGCGTGCCACCGCACGGGTCCCTCATGTTCACGATTATTCGAAGGCGTGCGCACAGCACAGGGTCCATACCGGCGCGACTCGTAGGAATACCAGACGGCACAGCATTAACAGTGGTTAACCGAGAAGCAGCCGCGGCAACCAGAAGTCCACGCTGTTTCAAAGAGCGCGTCGGTGATGACGTACGGGACGTGAGGTTAAGGAAGGCACTTCGCGAGGATAAAATCGGCTTTGAGAGCGGAGACCAGTCAACGAATTGAGGGTAGTGAAGGAAAGAGCGAAACCAACGATCGCCATGTTTTGATCAAATGCGTGTACCTCCGCTATTACGGCACCATTTCGGAAAATTCCTATGCCTACGTCTTCCTTGTAGACTCGTGCACAACAGCCACACCCCAACTAGATTTCGACCGCAGAGAGGTTTATGGCCCTTTAAATACTTGTTAGAAAGCTTTAAAACTAGGGCAAGTATTTTAAAGTGCTCTCTTTCTGGGCACTATAGAGATTTAAGTCTTTTCGTGAGCTTGTTTCAAGGAATATTTAGCGACAGCATAAAAATACGTTTTTCAATCTCGGTTTTACCGTGCTCCGAATGCAAAACATAAGGCGGCGTAGTCCTGCCTGCACAATATTCAAGCCACCGATGCATTACACACTCGCTGTACTCGAGATTCACTATACAGCTGTAACCGAGGTAAGTATGTAGAAGAGATGTTGCATAAAACGTGTGTAAGACCACATAGTTTTTTTTTGGAATACAATAAGCCTTCAAAAACTATGCTTCCGACATATCATAACTCACAACGTAACATATATAACATATTGTCACCAGGCTAACAGGTGGCCACTAGAAGACGCAGGGAGATGATAGAAAAAACAGAAGCGTTTTCTTTAGAAGAATAGCTGACACCCGAGAGCGCGTGCACACTGACTCACTTCGTTGTTTTCTCACTGAAGATGCTGGCGACTACAGTTTACAGCCTACCTCGTGTCAACACAACATATGTGATATGATATCATATCATATCCTGTCATATCATGTAACATATAACATTGCGTCATTTCCATTTCTTACATCAGCCGTGCTAACACTTATCTTCAATCTTTTCGGCGGATAAGAAAAACACTTTCATTTGTGAACTTTTCTGCGCACAATATGACAATTACTTCACTATTAAAAGTGCACATCAATTTCTACAAGAAATCAAAGAACTTCTGAAAAATGAATGCATTATTTCAGCTCGAAAAGCTAGCCTACCGTAGAAATTGATTAGAGCAGCGCTCGGCAACCTGAGGCCCGCGGCGCAGGTATTACGCGGCCCCTGGCAGAGCGTCAGAAGGCCCCCTCCCCTGAGTAATCGACGAACACCTCCCGACTAACCAATGAACACCTCCACGACTTTCCGCGTCTGTCGGTAAGAAACCTTGACTTAGACCTTTGCGAGTTGGCTAGAATGTTCAGCACCAAAATCGCATTGAAATATTTGTTTTCTTCTAACCTATGTTGATAAAATAGCAGCCTTGTGGTGTGGGTGCTGAAAAAAACATGATTTCTTTCTTTTCCAGTCTTGTGTATCATTAATTTCAATGCGCCAAAATTTTCTCTTTCACAGTTGTGACATTGCAATTTGTTTTCACAGAGTACGGGGCGGAATCAATGGACTGCGAGTGGTGGACGCCTCCGTGATGCCAGACATTGTAACGGGCAACCTGAACGCTGCCGTCTACATGGTTGCGGAGAAAGGCGCTGCGATGATTTTAGAGGATAACAAATAAATTGCGCTGTTGTCATAATGTGCCTGCTACATCACAGGTGTTTGTTTCACAGGGTTGCTTTACAGAAACGCTGTCATCCGCTACATAGTCGAGATTTCTCTCGGTGTTGTCATAACGGAAAAGGCAGAACATCTACAGCGCTTGAAGGGGTATATACAGAGTGCCCTGCTATCCCTCAAATAATGTACTTCATGGCACTATCTTTACATACAGCACTAATACAAAACGTGCATTTTTATTTATTTATCTTTTTTATTTATTTATTCAATACTGCGGACTCATGGACCATGCAGAGTGGTTATTAAAAATACAAAAGAAGTAGCAATGACACAACAATAAAGGGTGAAAAACGTTCCAATCGATAGGAGCCAAGTCCAAATTTAACTTCTGAATACCAACCACTGTGGGTTATCTAGATTTGAGCCGTAACATTGTTTTGAAAAATCACCAATTGCTCCTGGAGTAAGCCAAACTTTGCGCGGCACATCCGACGCTCAAGCGCACCCATCGGTAGTCATAAGCACTTCGTCAGGGGTTATTTATCACGTGTTTTATAAACCTAATGTGTCATTAAAGACCGAGATAAAAACATACGATTGCGGCACCCGAACGACACCGAACGCGCGCCGACACCGTCTTCGTTGAGATAAGACAGATAATATGATATCGTGTCCCTTTGCATAGCACCCACAGAGCCACGTGTGTTCATTCTGTTCTATTATAACGCAAAGCATCACCGCAAATGTATTTCAAACACCAAAAACTGTAAACAGAAACGATGATAAAAGCGTGCACAGAGGTGGCCTAAGCACCGCGCGCCGTCTTTATTGCCACATACGTTCGTTTCTATGTTTTATGTTCCCAGCGTATCGCACGTGTAGATACTGCCTTGCCTAATTCGCGCAAGAATGTCTGAGATGATTCTAGGTAGTTTTCGGATAATCTGTCCGGCTTGAGCGCGCAAACGTGAACAGTTATGTTTATTCAGGAAGAAACTCGGCCACCAGCGATAACGCTTGGCATGTTCGAAGGCGCGTGTATAAATGCCGACGCGCGTTGGCGGGGGTCAGTTATATCGACGACACAGACGCTCTTTGCGCCGATATCAGTGCACAGCGTGCATTGCTTGCTGTAACTCGAGTTTCCGTTTCACGGCCACAAGTTCGGCCGAATAAAGAGTCTCACCTTGAAAAAGCCGACTGCTCCCTTCGTGCACGTCACGACCACGTGACAATATTGTATTATATAGAGCTCTTCACCATCCCTACGGGGCGTGTCCAATTTGACCTAATGCCGCGTACGTGGTGGAAGTGCCGTACTAAATCTGCGCCTGAAGCTATCATCGTTAATAAAGAAAAGCCACTATATTTATTTTATACACCGAAGTGTTCTCCACACGGATTGGCTTTTCGCTTTTCCGCGAGTGGACCGACACTGCACCTTGAACATCGATGCAAGTGTTATTAGACGAAAAAAAACATTCCAGCCACTTTTGTTAATCTCAGTTTTTAATATTGAAATTAAAAACTTGCCCAAGGTTTGGAAACCCGTTCGGTCTCTTCATCAGGGGGGTGACTGTCCGACCGGCACCGAAGCTAGCGACTTTTCTTGGTGATTCTCCCCCTCTCCACCGTCGTTGCTCCCGCAGTTTTTGTTGCGGTGTTGCTTTCTCCATTGGTTCCGGAGACCATATACATACACACTCGCCAGGGTCCCAGTTGAGCGGTTGATATTTCCAGGTGTTGTCTGTATGCCAGCAGTAGTTAAGCACAGAAAGGCCCGGAAGGCATGGATTACGAGCGACCTTTATTATCGTATTAAACAAAAAGAAAAATTATTCGCTACTTTTCTAAAAACACGTGATCTTCAAATATTACAGGAATTTAAGAAGTTTAGAAATAGGTTGAATGCTGACCTCAAAAAGGCTAAACTTGTATTTTTTGAACGCAAATTTGAAAGTGTTGCCCGGAACAGCCGCAAGACATGGAAGATCTATCGTGAACTAACGAGCACTCCTTCATCAGGAGTACCACCGGAATTAGAAGTTGACGGTGTAAGATACTGTGGTGATTCTTTAGCAAACTTGTTAAACAATTATTTTATCAACGTTGGCGCTTCTGAACCCTTCCCTACTGTACACCCTGAGCGAAATTGTATGACGTACGTGCATAGTGCTGTAAAAGACACGCTGTTCCTGCCTCCTACTTCAGAAGATGAAATAACATCTATTCTAGGTTCCCTTGAAAATAAATCAGCAGCAGGAGAAGACGGCATAAAAGCTTCACCAGTTAAGGCTGTGGCACATGACATTGCAAAGCCATTAACCCACATTTTTAACGAAATGATATCGTCCGGCACATATCCTGATAGGCTAAAAATTGCTCGTGTGACTTTACTTCATAAAGGTAGGAAGAGTAATGTGTTGGGCAATTACAGACCAATATCTGTGCTATCAATATTTTCTAAAGTTGCAGAGAAAAACTTGTGCCCGCGATTTAATAAATTTTTATCTGCAAAAAATGTTATTATAGAGCAACAATTCGGATTTCAAAAGGGGAAGTCTACAGAAAAGGCACTAGTGCGAATTAAAGATAAAATCATCCAAAACATTGAAAACAGGTTATTTACACTAGGCATATATCTAGATTTCCAGAAGGCCTTCGACTCCATCAAACACGAAATTTTATTCCATAAACTTGAAGCCTATGGCTTTAGACGTAAAGCTCTAAACCTCATCCGTAGTTATCTACAGAATCGCTCACAGTACATTTGTCTCCCGGACGCTCAATCTGAAAAAACTGTAATCAAGTATGGGGTCCCTCAAGGCTCTGTACTAGGCCCTCTACTATTCATAATATATGTGAACGACATCGTTAATATACCTTTTACTGGTAAGGTGTTAATGTATGCCGACGACACTAGTGTTTTCTTTTCTGGGGCTGATTTGAAGGATCTAGAGGCAATGTCAAATAAATGGTTGAATGAACTTAATCTTTGGGTATCTTCTAATAAATTAAAAATAAATGTTAAAAAAAAACAAAGTTCATGCTTTTCTATCCTAAGAATAAAGATGTAGATTACACTATGAAACTGTATTACGGCGATTCTCAGCTAGATCTTGTAGATGATCATTCATTTCTAGGCGTTACTTTTCAATCAAATTTAAGCTGGTCCCGACACGTGAACAATGTAAGAATGAAGGTAGCGAAGTGGATCGGCATGTTGAACCGCTTACGTAACTTCTTAACAACCATGTTAAAGAGGGAATTGTATTTTTCAGTAATCCATTCTCATTTTAGTTATTGTTTGTTAGTATGGGGAACAGGAATTGAGACCGATAACGAGAAACTCTCCTCATTGCAGAGAAAGGCAGTTAGACTACTTCACTCGGGATATAATATAAATTCATCGGAGCTCATGTCGAAGTACAAAATTCCGCATTTCTACCTTACTTACAAAATGAAATTGTCTATGTACATATATTGTGAAGTATCGGGAGACTGGTGTTCATTCACCCGTCGCTACTTAAATAGGAACACCGGTCATGACCTACGTAAAACACGCATAGTTCTTGAAAGAACGCGTACCAACTATGGGATGCAGGCAATTGATTGCCAAGTCATGAAATTATGTAATGAGCACCCTGAAATAATTGAAATGGCACGATCGTGCACCAACTCAAAAAATGTTAAATTGAAAATTCGGTCGTTCTTCAAAATTTAGGATATGTTGATATTTTGGGCACGTTTGATTGGGCTGCAGTCGCCCATACGCGGTATGTATATATAGGTGAATATATGTGTAAATATATATATATATATATATATATATATATATATATACATACTGATATATATATATATATATATATCAGTATGTATATATCTGTGTGCGCATTCGCATGGTTTATTATTATATATTTTTTTAACCTACTTGTGCCCAGATGCGGCATCTATGTTAGTAGTATTTATTGCTGTTTGTCTCGGTATCTGGTAGTATAGAATTGTTCTGTTAAGCTGACGGCTGCATTGGTGCTTATGTATATTTCGTGCATTTATTTGTATTTTGATTTTGTATGCATTGTTATTTTCAATTGTGCATGAGTATGTACGCACTGCTGCTGTTACGCCCAGCGCGAGCAGGACCACGTCAGGAGGCATACCACCTCCTTTTGTCCTGACCGCAGGCAATGCATTTGTATTGTCCAAAAAATGAAATAAATAAATAAATGCCAAGACTCTAAGAACTGCCTCTAAGAACCCGGGCGTCGTCGAAGTTGATGCGATGGTCCCTCTTTTCGCTGTGTTCTGCGAGCACGTTCCGGGCAGCGTTGAAGCTACGTACGTCATCTTGGTGTTGCCGTATCCTTTCCGCAAAGATTTTTGTCTCGCCGATGTAAGTGGCCTGGCAATCAGTGCACGGAACCTCGTAGACTAGCCCGGGGAATATTTATTTTGGCCGCGGAAAGAGTCGCCCAATTGTTGATGCGGGATTTAAATAATTGCTATTAGGGCTTACACGAAACCATATCTCAAGGCAACGTATTGTGATTCAGCAGCGCAGAGACAATCTGCACTCAGCAAACAATCGCCTTTCGATAATTTGTTGCTTCACTCACACAACGGAGCCTGTACAAAGACGCGCACAGCAGTCTCCACTAATTGATTACCTGTTCTAGTTGGGCGTCCGCAGTAGCTCGGCGCTAAGCAGGCTGCCAGACATTTGTAATGGCATACGGCGTCCGCAGAGCTGTTGCAGATGCTCAACTAAAATTGTCAACTAACAGGCGCACGTTGCCCGCTTCAACAGCTCCATCTATTTGGCCCCCCTCCAATTGTTACTTCCAGCACGGAGACTCCGCGTGAGCTCAACCGAAGATGCGCAGATTTTTCCGAACACAAAACTACCAGACACGCAACGCAGTTCATGAGACAGAGGAAGCAGGGACACGGCGCCGCCGCCACTGTCGCGCCGAGGCGCCGACGTGACGGCGAGTCACGCCGCTCGTCAGGCTGCGTACGGGAACGGCGCCGCCGAACGCCAGCAACACGATGTATCTGACGCGTACGGCGGCGTGTTCGACACGTCACTCGATCGTACGAGTGACAATAAGGGATATTCACTTCCTTGAATATCCCCTCTTGACTCTTCCAAAATCTTAAATCTCATTTCCATATTGTACCTTCCAAATGGGGTCATATGAATTAGCAAAGACAGTCAGGTCGCCGTGACCCTTGTGACTTTTTTTTAAACGCGAAGCATTTCTTAGGGAACTTCGGCAACTTTAAGTGCATCTATCTATCTATCTATCTATCTATCTATCTATCTATCTATCTATCTATCTATCTATCTATCTATCTATCTATCTATCTATCTATCTATCTATCTATCTATCTATCTTTCTATCTATCTATATATCTATCTATCTATCTATCTATCTATCTATCTCTCTATCTATCTATCTATCTATCTATCTATCTATCTATCCGCCCACGACTTTGTGCTCTCCGGGCGGTATCGTTTATGGGATTTAAACAAATATTTGTTTGGCCTAACATGACTGAATGACGAACATAAATGACTGGTCATATCATGAAAATCATGAATTACTTGTCATGAGTAGCATGGTTTACATGCCATGGCCGGGGTGCTCTAGCGGCCGTTTCGTTAACTCGATATATATCAAAATTGGTATGACGACAATTTCTGTACGACTAACTTAAATGACAGGTGGCAATATGAAAATCATGACGTGCATGCAGTGGCGTAAATCCTGAAAAATCATAAGGGGGGACACAAATCAGACCATGGCGGCCATATTGCTTCATTTAAATGTGGGTTGTATTTTATACACATAAGAATTAAATCATGCTTCGAAATAAAATTTTGAAAACAAGCATGGTGTCCGAGCTCGAGTAGCAGCATTGTTCTATTCATTCTTCCTTAAAGCGGTCGAGCGGCTTTTGCGATTTCCGTAGTCTTACACAACTGAGAGGTATACACAGGTACACATTTAAAAACGTCAGCCTTTAAAAAAAGTTGAACGCCCTACACTTAACTGTGAAGTAACTCAACTATATGATGTTCAAAAGCTAAATCTCAGGGCGGGACACTTGAAAGGGGTGTCCCCCCTCAGCATGAACACAAGGGGGGGCCCGGACCCCCCCCCCCCTCCCCCCCCCCCCCCCCCAAGATTTACGCCAATGCGTGCATGCCATGTATAATGCATGACTTATACGCCATGGTCATACTGCGTGAGTGGCTGCTTCGCTAGCTAGACATGGACAAAATTTGATCTTGGGTGACGTGACTGTATAACGAACATCAATTACATGTAGTAACATGAAAATCATCACATGCCTTTCATGTAAAGCATGATTTACATGTCACGCTCATGATACGCTCACGTCCGGTTTGCAAGCCTGATATACAGCAAAATTGCTGTGGCTCGACGCTGCTGTATGACGAACATAAATGACAGATGGTAAAGTGAAACCATGGCATCCATGTCATGTACAACATGATTTACATGCAACGCTCATGGAGTGCTGGTGGACGTTTCACAGGCTTATTATACACGAAAATTGGTATTGCGTGACGTGACTGTATGGGGAATTTAAATGAGAAGGGTTATATGAAAATCATGACATTCATGTCATGCGACCATGACTTGCATGTCACGCTGATGGTGCGCTTGCGGCCAGTTCGCTGGCATGATATACACTAAATTTGGTATTGCGCGACCTGTCTGTATGACGAACATAAATGACAGGTGGTCGCTTGAAAAGCATGACATGCATGTCTTTTACGGAACGTATTACATGCCACGCTGACGGTGCGCTCGCGGCTGTTTCGCTAGCTTGATAACGCCAAAATTCGTATTGCGTGACGTGACTATATAGCGAAGATAACTTACAGGTCCTAACATGTAAATCATGGCATGCATGTTATGCACAGTTAAAATAGGCGGGGAGTAAAGCATAGCATAGAATGAATGGGAAAGAGAAATAGACAAAAAGAAATGCGGAAATAAGAGGTAGAAGGAAAGAGCAAGCAAGCGAGAAATAAAGATAGAGTGAGCGAGCGAAAGGGAAGAACATTAGAAAGAGCAAGAAAGAGAAAAAAACAAATAGAGAGCAAAATAAATAAAAATAAACACACAAAATACGCAGGAAAAACGCAGACCAGACAAATAAAAGAAAGAGAAAACTAAAGAGAAACAAAGGTGGTCCAACTCCTCACTTCCTTCAGGCTCGGCATCAATAGTGGGTAGCTTCCTTAATTTTTTTTCTCGCGTTTTAGACGTCGACAGAACTGTAGTAAAGGGGTGAGGTTCTTTTAGAGAGCGTATGTGTGGCTTTTGTGCCGCATGCATCTCCATTTACCATTCTTCTGTACGTGTATGGTATGTGTAAATGTGAATCAGTCAAATCAAAATCAAGTCAACTCTTTACCAGTTTTTTGCTACAGCGTTTCTGTGAGCCATGTGTGCGAGACAGAGCAATGCCTCTGGGAAAAAAATTAGGCAGATCCCAAGTTTCATAGGAAAGCGAACCAGTGGGGATTATAGGGGCTTGTAATATTCCGTGGGGCTTACTCGTAAGCAATTACGAACGCTCGTCCGAGTATAACCTGTACCTTAAACAGTTTCGCTGTTAGAATGGACATTTAATTGACAAAAGGGTGTGTGGCGCGGGCGGATGAGTTCGTCAAAAAGAGCGGTCGAGCGAATAGGAGACGCTGGCCGCTCTGACGAACCTAGCGGTTAATTTGGAACTTTCCTTTGTACAACCGCTAGTATTGTTAAGCAAGCCGAATGTACATCCAACTAACTGTGTCTTCGTGACTGAAAGACGGCGCGTTTTCTGCAAGCACGTTTCCGTGTACGACTTTGTTATCTTCTTCCTGTGAAACAAGACCACACTCTATAGTGCATTTCCTCTTCAAAAATAAAATTGGAGGATTTTAAATTGCAGGCTTTGGAGGACTTTTCGGAGGATAAAACGCAGGATTTCCCTTACGTTTGCAAGTTTATGTTTCTCCAGTGATAGGAGACAATATATTTGTATAGACAGTGCATATTTCGTGGTTTGCTACAACGTCTGCAGCGGGCCAGTTTCTTTGTAAGGAAATGCTGGCACTTGATTTCTCGCAAATTCTGAAAAAAAAACGGGTTTTCCCTTTACGTCGTCAATTTTCATGAATAGTAGGAAGGCTTTTCGTTTCCTTACGTATCTTTCTTGATGAAAAAAATTTGCACTTGATTTATCTAACTCGAACACATGTGACTTTTTCTCAGGAAGCGAGAAACAAAGGAGGAAGCTGATACAAATATATAAAAGAAAGCTTTTATAGGAAGTGAGATAAAAAATGTAATAAAGGTATACATAACTATACACGTGTCGAGCTTTCGCAAACGCTTAAGTAAGCAAAACGAACACACGGAAGGAAAATACGCATTGTGCGAGCATTTTACTGTCAATGTCTTACGAGCATTCTATTGTGTCGATCTTGGTATGCTGACAAGAGTATGACCATTTTGTTTCCTTACACCTGTCATTAAGGGTGTTTTGATTCGACAGCTATTGTATGAAGCTGCGAGGTAACTGCGTTGTGCGAACTACTGACAGGCCTCCAAGCACAACGAGCGAGATTCGCTGCGTAGGTGTGCCCATAAAAAAAGAAAGCATGGTCATTCCAAATCATTTGTTCGCAGCCCTTAGCAAGATCAAGTTTGAAGATGTGCGCTTGTATTTCATGCCGTAAATGTTGTGCGAGCGTGTTGACAATCTTTCGACCTATATACTGCTGCATCGAGAGAGAGAGATCAATATTTTAATGAAGATCTAGAGATGTTTGCCTGGCTATTCGCCTGACATGCTACTCCACGTGGTCGGTGATGATTATGATATATACACGCTGATAAACGCACAACACATACAGCCACACAGACGTAGACTACACTATTTACCAAGTTTCGTTTAGGCTCGTGGCCCGCAGTAAAGTCAATGGCGCTTTCGTGTGTCGGGCGTTTGTTGTACCGGATGCGGCCGTTGACCTACGTACGGTTCCTGATTCCGAAGTGGCCACTTTTCTTGCTGGCATCGGTCATCTCCATTCTCCATCTGGAACACAGCCCGCACCTCTCCAGCTATGACACCAAGGTCCTATTCGATTCCTACGACTACATCATAGGTACCTACTAATGTTTGCCCTTTCTTTTGTATATCCATGCAATAATAATGTTCTGATTATTATTTTACGTCCGAATGGTTGTACTACGTTGCATGGAGCTGTGCCGAATATGGTGGCCAATGCAAGGCAAGTGGAAGGCGGCGACTACGGCGGCTTTGTGGTTAAGATGCTCAGCTGCTGACCAGCGGCCTCCGCGATGGCCACCGGCAGTGCACCACAGCGCTCCCTGCCGGTGCCGCTCGCGGAGGCCACGGCTGACCCTAAGGACGCTCGTTGGATCCCGACCGCGGTGCTAGCATTTATATCGAGGCTAAATGCAAGACACCCGTCTACTGTGCGACAACGGCGCACGTCAAAGAACCCCACGTGTTCGAAATTATCAGCATCTATCCGTTACGGCGTCTCATCACCTGAGTCCCTTCTGGACGTCAAACCCCATTATACGAACCAACCAGACAGACAGGGGATATATACTTTGACAATGACACTGTGCAGCTGACGTTGTCACAACGCTAGCATGTTGAGTAGAGGTTGTGTATAAAAAGGCCTACACGAAATTCTGCTTTTGACATGAACAAATTCGTTGCGGCAATGCCAGTTAGAGAGAAATCCACGCGATGAAACCAAGTATGGCCCGTATAAAGCAGGCCATTTATTGCTAGCCAGTGCTAGCCTTAGGCAATTGTTCGTAGCAGCAGTGTATTTCACGCACACTAAGTTCGCTGCATCATAATAACGATGCTCATAAAAAACCAGGAATGATTCGACGGCGTGATCAGTGAAGCAGTGTTTCTTTATTCTTTATTTCTTTATTCATACATATCCCCGCTTTGCCCAGAGGCGTTACAGCAGGGGGGTCACAAACTTGAAAAAAATGCATCTTCATTGACACTGCACACTTGCTCAGACAGCAGACTATTCCATTCATTAATAGTCTTCACAAAGAACGAATTTGCATACAGGTTCGTCCTGGCCCGGCATGGCCTTATTTTGTACATATGATCTGTACGTTCAGATATATAATCTGGCTGTTTAAAGTAAATGTCTTTATCAATTCCCGTTTTTTTATTGAATATCTGATATAAGAGCTTCAAGCGCAATTTTTTGCGACGTGACGACAATGACTCCCAGTTTAACTCCTTTTTCATTTCGGTACAACTATGATTTCTTCCATACCGACTCAAGACAAACCTTGGTTTCCTTGGTTTACATAACATGACAAATGCAGTTTTTTTCATGGAGATTTTTCATGTAAACGCAGTGGAAGTAGGGTGTTTGTCGTCTTCGCACAAAAATTCTAAGTTGAGGCGGAAATACTACAGGAAAGTTACAGGAAAATACTTAAGAAAAAAAGTTATGGCAGCTTTGCACAATTGATGCCAAGCCTGAAGGAAGGGCGGAGAGCTGGGCTGCCTTCTTTGTTTCTTCTCAGTTCTTTCCTCTTCTCTTTCTTTTTTCTCTTTCCCAGTTTTTTTTTCTTTTTTTTATTTTTCTTCCTAGCTTTTCTCTTTTTTTTCTCTCTCTCTTTCTAGTTCTTGCTTACTTCCTCTTTTTTTTTCATTTTGATATGTGGTTTTCTCTGCGTTACACCAAATGACGACAGCATAGGACCGCATACTACAGCCCGGACCCCTAAAGTGCTCCGTACTTAAATATCATCATGAATGTACCCGATGAACAAGATGAAGATGACTTCTGCTCGTCGCGAGCGCGCGCGCTCAGTAGGCCACAGATGACTATGCTATACGTGGTTTTGCCTGAGTTGCGCCAAACGATGACAGCATACGACATCCCGGGCCCTTAAAGTTTTCCGCACTTTAGAAATAAAGTGCGGAACTATCATGCTTGTAAGGCATGCTAGACACCGAGGCTCCCGTGTCAAGTTCCATTTGTACCAGTGCCCCGTTTGTTTTTAGTTCAACAAAACTAGGCGTACGGCTAGAAGTCACTTTTTCTGAAACGCCCATTGGCGGCACCTGCGTCACCACTTTTAGCGTTTTCGCACTCCGTTTCTGCTGACACCCGCCAAAGGATTGCCTCTTGCTGCGTCAGGCCGTTTGACTATGCCCTTCCTTTCCACACGTATAGCAAGTATCCTTAACGTGAGGGCATACAGCATGATTGTGGCTTGGAGAACCGCAGCGATAACAAGCCAGCCGATGCCCACCGGCAATCGCTTGCACCTCGTACAGATCAGCAGGAACATCAATACCTTCTCCCTCCACTCTAGTCTCGGCTACATTCTTCTGGGCTGCTTTTATGGCCAGGGCGCGCTCGACTGCTTTTGAGAACGTCAGTTTGTCGTCCTCGGTAAGGACTACTCGCTGCACGTCCTCCCGCAGTAGTCCAAATACGAAAACGATCCCGCAGCGCTTCGTCCAAATTCCTTCCAAATTGACAACTCTAGTACAACTTCCAAAGTTCAGCAACATATTTTGGCAGAGACGCGCCTTCGTGCTGTCCTCTGCGGTAAAATTTTGCTCGCTCACCGATTATGGATCGCTTTGGGGCAAGGTGGGCGACCAAGGGGCTCTTCAGTTGCTCGAAACTTATTTTCGGACGGCAGGTCCGGCGCTAGCAACGACTTCAGCAACCCATACGTGCACGGTCTGATGATGCTGGGGAATGCGTGCACTTTGTCGCTGTCGGCTACTTTGCTGACAGTCAAAAAAGATGTCATCATCTCCTTGTATGTCGACCAGTCGCTTGCAGTAACGTCGAACGACTCCATCTGGCCCAGCTGCCCCGCAGACTGAATTGTCGCTTCTTCACCAAACTGCTCGCTACTTCTCGATTTTTCCATCCCATCTTCGTCGCCAGTGCTGTATCTCGATCAGACACTTACTGGCCAGGGTTCCAACGGGGAAAAAACAGCGTTTATTGCCCGGAGCTTACGGGCTGATGGTTACATAACGAATGAAGCGATAGCGCATTGAGCGTTAGCACTTAAGCACTAGTGCGCACATGCGCACTAACGAAAGTTCGGTTATCAGGTGGGCTATCGCGAACACACTAGGTACAGCACCTCGCCTTGACTTGCGATTCCTTTTCGGCTGTTTACATGCAAGACACGCTATATCCCTTTTCGACGCCGTGACCAGTGTACTGGATATTCAAAAAAAAGGCAGCGCTTGAAAAAGCAAGCACAGCTAAAATCGAAAGAGAAACCAGTCCCGCAGCTTCCCTAAGAGGCGAGGAATATCTTTTTAAATGTATTTCCTCCCTGAGCTGCTTTGTCTGATCAGGGTGCCTCAGAGTGATGGCGTCGATCACGAGGTAACTTGCACGCTCGATGTGCTAAAGTATGCGGACTTATTTTAGCAGCTATCTTCAAGCTATTCAAATAATTTAAATCATGCGAGCCCTATATTGTCCTCTTAAAACAGTGTTGTGAAGACGTAGCATTTGTATTCAGAAATTTGCTCACAACGCGAGGAAGTATTTATGTCCAGTACACTGGACTCTAGGACGCAATTGGCACGCATCGTTCTAAACATAGGAAGAAAAAAAAACTACTAGGGAGGGTCACGTGACAGTCTTGAAGCCCAACCATAAAACATGAAACAGGAGCGTGCTGGGAATTCGACAGGGCCAAAAGAAACATTTTTTTTCAAGAAAGAGAGCAGTTTGTGTCTATCCATAAGCGCCACAAATATATCCCAGTGTCCAGTATGTTGGACATGGTTCTCGCATGCACTTACGGTTTCCTTAATTTTTGCATGCTTTTTAATAGCCACGTCACTAGCACAGAACATCAAATTTTTTTTCGACCCTACAAAAACTCGGGACTGAAAGGCGTATGACAAATCAATGTGGATGTCTTTGCTGTTATTCCTGCTAAGCGAGCAGGTTATGCTCCCGTGAAGACAGACTTCGAAGTCTGGGGCACTGCGCTGTTGCCCAAGATGCATGGATGGATGACAAACTTTTTAGGAGCGAAGCACCTTAGGCCCCGCACCCCGCCGTCGCCGTTGAAGCTCCCTGCTACAGAGATGCGGCGCCAGCGCGTAAAAAGGACAATGAAACGCCGCGCGCCGGAAGCCGAGTGGTTTCGTTCTAGCGCACCAGAAATTCGAGGTTAAATAAAAGAAATAAGCTCTGTGCACAACTGGTTATAATGGCCGTCTTCACTTTCACCATCTTTATCGTGGATTATGAAATGACTACCACCATTCTAGCGCAGCACGGATGCTTTGTCGGAAGTAGTAGAAGACGCTCTCCCCACCTGGCGCCGGCGCAAAAAAAGAAAAAAAAACAAGGCGCGCGTGGCGTAATAACAGTTCGCGTTTATAAACGACAGTAAAATTAATCGAAAACCATGTTTGTACACATATATAAAAATAGGAACCCACTTAAAATTACTTAGGGCTGCTCACAGAACATGGATAGTCATCCTCAGAAACGTAAACGTGATGATGAAGACGATAAGCAACTTGGCAAGGATGCGGAAAGCAAAGCCAATGCAAGGCAGCAAGACGAGCCCGGCAATAAGATACTGCGGTTAAAGCACGACGAGCGGAGCTGCAACGGCTACGCCGACAGGATCCTGTCGTACGTGCTAGTGCGGCCGAATCTAAGCGCCAACGCCGCCAACAGTTTCAAAACGTGCATAGTCGTTTGCGTCCCATTTCAAAGGAGCTTCGCTCATCGATTGTATTCGTACACAGAACAACTGCTAGTTTTTTGAAACGTTTTTTTTCTTCTGCTTGGAAGAAAAGTGGTCCACTGCTGTTCGTTGATGTTCTCAGTTGTTTGAATACTGTATATTTTGTCATCTGCGTGGACGACTTTCTCATTGCGGGGGCTTTTTTTAGAGATGCATGATTACTTTCCCGGATTAAGCTCTACGAGTGGATGAGCCGACAATATTCTGAAGCGTAAACCGGCATTCAGACTTCGAGAGCACACATTCTCGCAGAGTGCTCTCTTGCAACATTGGCCTTGCATTTTTTTAATTATTAACTTGGCCTAGAAGCAACTGAGCAGATTTGTCAATTTCTCATGCCGCCTTTTCAATCTTAATTATAGCTTGCACTTCAGCGCCTGTCGTCTTCCGGCTTCCTTCGTGTTCATCACAACTTCAGCGCTGTTTTCCCTCCTTTGCACGATGTACCAACACGCGCAACCCTTAACCTTTCCACCGCTCGGTTCTCTTCGTACTGTTTGCAAGCACTCATTCATTCTGCTGGTGCGCATTTGTAGGCGCTGTCAGCTTTTTTTCACTGTGTGTGATGAAATTCGCGCAACAAAAGTGTCTGGCACTCCTGTGTTTTAACGCGTTCTCCCAAGGCAGGCCACTGTAGGCCGTCGTTGGGTCCAGAGAACACTTCCGAATGCCACGTCGTTATGATCACCTCGCTTTCTTTTTCAGCAACTTCTGCACTCAAGTAATCGAAAAGTCCTTTTAGATGCGAAGCATCTTATTCTCGGGGCTCTGTCCGTCCATCCCGCGTCCCCCGTCCCGGGTCCCGCTTCCGGCCACTTTCATGAAGTAGGGAAGCACCCATTATGCGAACCAGAACACTTTAGTAATATAAAGGCCGTCAACTCTACCACAGTCATCAGAGTCATGGCCGAGAGCACAGAGAGGTTACTTAGCAATGGCTAGGCAGGTGGTGTCTGTCGCCCAGGTTGACCCCATTCCTTGAGTCATGGCCGAGAGCACAGAGAGGCTGCTTAGCAATGGCTAGGCTGGTGGTGTCTGTTGCCCAGGTTGACCCCATTCCTTAATCTTGCTTGCATGTGTTTGGACGGGGCTTAGTACGTCCCTCCTTCCCGCGTCCCATACCACCACAGCGCATGCGCGTCTCCTCCCCCTCTCTCTCCTACGCTCACCCCCCTTCCTCTCCTCTAGGAATCCTCTACTCTACGGAGCGGCCCCAGCGTCCCACACCCCCCCACAGCGCATGCGCGTCCCCTACCCTATCCTCTCCTACGCTCACCCCCCCTTCCTCTCTTCTAGGAATCATCTACTCTACGGAGCGGCTCCCGCGTCCCCACATCCCCACAGCGCATGCGCGTCCTCTCCCCCCTCTCTCCTCTAGGAATCCTCTACCCTACGGGAGCGGCTCCGGCGGCCCACATCCCCACAGCGCATGCGCGTCCTCTCCCCCTCTCACCTCTAGGAATCATCTACTCTACGGAGCGGCTCCCGCGTCCCACATCCCCACAGCGCATGCACGTCCCCTCCCCCCCTCTCTCTCCTCTCCTACGGTCCCCCCCGTCCTTTCCTCTAGGAATCCTCTACGGAGCGGCGCGCACGACAGGTGGTGCGACAGCTGCATACTCCGCTGATGGCGCCACGGTATTTCCGCGGTATGAAAATGACGGAGCGCGCGCGCCTCATTCTCTCTCCTGTGCAGCGCCGCGATGAGCGCCCGGACCGCTGCCGTGAAACGAGAGCGGCGACGTTCCTCCCGCTCAAGCTAAATTATCTCTCCGCTGCTTCGCATCCACACATGGTTCCCTTTAGCGGAAGATGGGGATTTTTTTTTGTATTATGCTGTGCAGTCGTCTTGGGAATCCCGTTTGTTGCTCGATATGGCAGGCTTAAGCGCAACACGAACCAGTGGTCTACGTTTCAACGAGAACGCGGGTAGCTTGTACGCAGAATAACATAAAAATCACGCCATATCTACGAAGTGAATGATGATGAGTGGGCGAAGCTCGATCGTTTTTATCCATGCCAGAAAGAGAATGTGTGCTCGGGAACGCGCTTTTACTTCATGGTCATCAGCGTCATCGTTATCACGTGTAGTGGGTACAATCCACTATACTGGAACGCGCTTATACTTCATCGTTATCAAGTGTAGTGGGTACATTCCACTATACTGCGTCTTCGTCATCTTTATCACGTGCAGTGGGTACATTCCACTACACGTGGCTTCCTACCTACCTACCTACTACTACTACTACGACAACTACAGAGGAGGGACAGACCCACACCCTAAGGAGCTTCGCCCGTAAAATGTGGTCGGCACTGTAGTCAGTCGCCGCACCTTGCGCTTCAACTGCACCTTGTGTCAGTCTGCTTGAAGAAAAACTGAGCAGATGACTGCCCTTCAGTTGGGTACCCACTTGCTGCGTTTGTGGGAGCCCTATCAGGAAATGAGGCGTAGCCAGGCATCGCGGAGTTGGTGCTTTGCGGGAGCTCGTGATAGGAAATGTCCGAGTTCGCAGTCACCGTAGATCGGCACCGCGGCGTACAACAGGTCTTGGACGTTGTGGTCATCGGTAAATGTCTGATCAGATCAAGCGCTTACTGATAGAGCCAACGCACCAAAAAAGGACCACTCCTTTTCTACCTAGTAAACGAGTGCACGGCTGCCCTTTTCCAGCGAGAGCGATTGCTTGTGTTCGCCTGAGCGTTCGCTCACTAGCGGGCGTGGTTTACCAATGTGCAGCGCCCCCGCGGTTGCGTCTCAAGACTGCATGCCCCGCGTTCCAAAACGCGCTCATTCGGCTGGCCGCAATTTTTTAACACGAACGTATTTTATGCTGGGGTCCACCAAGACTTCAGTGACACATTTCCGTCACTGAAATGATGTCAAAAAATGCACACGATCAGATCTCAAAAATTCGTCACTGAGAGTCGAACACGTGACCTCTCGGTCCGCGACAGCAGCAGCTGGGCACGCTATTCACTGCGCCGCGGTCACATATTCTGAAGGCTGTACAAACGCACCTTTTATACCTCAAACTTTCCTCTCACAGAGCTCTCGGCCGACGGTCGATGAATCATAACAGGGGCCACCGCGATTAGCTTTTGTAACACGTCATTGCTAGGCGTCCGACTAATTCCGCACATTTCCAAAAGGGAAGTGCGATTTAGTCAACGCCTTAAGACACCACGCGGTGGCGACCTTAGCCCAAGCGTCGGCCTCGCTCGTAGCGTTCATCGATACCAACAATAGCTCTGCGACGCGCGCCTACCTTTCCTGGCTGTAATTCCGCTTTCCACGCTTACGCTCGCCCCGAGAAAATCGCGGCCGGGCCACAGGGGGAGCATGACCAGCCTTGCGTTTCCCTCTAGTCCTGCTGCGGTGTTCAACACGCCGCGGGATGCCGACCTTAGTCCAAGCTGTGCGTCCAGTCAGCGACGCTCCTCTGGCTGTCACACAATTATCTCTGATTAAGCTCACCGTTTACTACTACAGCTACCACAAGTGTTTTTCAATCATTGATCCTGGACTTCAGCCTACGGGATGGGGATGCACCACCAACCGTCAACGTGGGTGCATCCCTGTTATGACACCGATAGAGACTGTGCAAGCACTCTTATATCACTCTAGAGTAAACATGCAACTATTTCTGTAAGGGCACGCTTTACTTTCGTGTTATACCGATTCCTATGAAGAAGGGATCAACCGTGTTTTTTTTTTCACACTCAGGCGGAAAAGAAGACGACATTTGGTTTGCTCGGCGCTTAGGCTGGTTCCACAATTACCACGAATCTTTTACCACGAATAGACGCGCGCTGCTCCTAAACACCCTGTTTTTCACTGATGAAGGTGCTGGGTACTTCATAACTGAAACGTCGAAACCGTACATTGCCTCCAGTTACATTTTTTTCTTATTTAGCAGCCGTGGTTCAGCTTAGGGAAGGTGAGCGATGGTAACGGTACGCGCACGAGGCCCGATTGCGCCATCCCGTTTAACTATGAAGGAGAATTTCAAGCGTCCTCTAATTTTTTTCCCTCATTCTTTACAGTGGGTGCCGGCACGGCAGGCTGCGTTCTAGCTAATAGGCTGTCGGCTGATCGACAGAGGACTGTCCCTCTGATTGAGGCCGGTGGCGTCGAGAATGCGGCCACGGACATACCGCTGTTTGCGTTGCTGCATTTCCACGGGGAGTTCGATTGGGACTATCGCACCGAACCGCAGCAGCACGGTTGCTTGGGCATGAAGGACCACGTGAGTAACTTGTCAATAACATGTTAGAGTTTACGTCGAGTAAGAGTATTGCGTCGTAGAAGCGCTACCTTTCACGCATGATAATTTGAATAGTTCAGCATTTACAGAAACTGCTGGAACCCGCCGTTGAAAAAGGTTCCACTAGCTTAGAAATTCTGTAGTACCATAACCTACCAGGCGTTCCTACAAAGACCCTGACGAAGAAATAGAGTGTTTTTGACGAGGAGATGTTTTCTTCAGAAATAAATTGCCAATTACGCGAGCACTTAACTATGGCAAATATTAGCAATGCAGATAGCTAATGAACTCAACTGAGTGATTTAATTTAATATTTATAAGTTTTTACGGTACACGTTGCTAGAAACACTTGGCGTTACTAAACTAGCAGGACCACTTAAGGTATCCGACATTCGCGGGACTGACATCATGATTACCATAGTTGTGAAAAAGAGCAGCTGCGCACCTACCACGATTATTTGAAAAGATTTCAGCAGTTGTGCGAGAAGCTAGAAGAATTGGAAGGTGATCCGTTTGCCCCATCTCACTAGCTACCGTCATCTTTAATAAGTTCGAGCATGTACTACTATCTTGCATAACCAAATTTGCTCACTCCATGTATTTTTTCTCACCATGGCGTCATGATTTCCGTAAGTGATTTCTTGTGGAAACCAAACGCGCTTCTTTAACTAACAAAGTTCACTTTAGTTTAGACTGTCCTTCTATGGCTAAGTATGTTGCTCTTCATTATACGAAGGCATTCGACAAATAAAGTGCGTCATAAATTGCCGCTTTTGAAATAACACCAGACGGTCGAAATTTCCGTAGTCCTACACAAGGGCGTCCCTCATAATCATATCGTGCTTTTTGGAACGTTAAACCCCAGATATTCTTGTTGAAATAGCTGGGACACTTGATAAATAGAACATCGGGAAGTAGGATACACCCCAAGAAGTTGGCTTTTTCTTACGGAAGGAGGCTTTTCCGAGTGCATTTGGACGAGTAAGTGCTGTGCTGTCGACAATACACGCCTTACAAGACAGATTTAGTTGGGTGTCCGCAGCAGCTCTGCGGACACGGGCTGCTAGCCATTCGCAATGGCACGCCACGTCCGCAGAGCTGCTACGGACGCCCAACTAAATCTGTCCACTATTGGAACGTCACTGGCGGTCTCGGTCTACATCACTCCCGTGGCGATGCCGCGAGGTGCTGCCAACTCACATGAGCACTCACGCTTACTTTAAAAGCAAATTTATAAATCTAAAAGCTGACGTCCATAACTAATCATCGGTAAGCGGTGCCCCCGTGTTCAGGACAATCGAACAACACAAACCTATTGACGTTACAATTTTGTTGTCAGGGGTCCTTTAAGAGCTTCGCTTTTTAAAACAACCCAAACATTAGGGTCAATGCCGAATATGGGCTTCCATCGCCCGACGAGCACCGACACAGCTCCCTATTAAGATGCTGATCCACTGCTTAGATTGATATATTTTTCGCGCATAAAACCCGCGCTTGCATATAACCGGCATCTTCAACTGCAGACCGCGGGAATGCAAATCCCTGTCAATTGTCGTAAGCCGCCTTCTTTCCGTTAACTTCAAGCAGTGCCTGAAGCACATTTGCCCGCCGAAATTCCCGTTGAAAAATATGGTACATTCTTGAAAAGCTTTATATCGAATTACATCATAATATCGGCCTAATTACCGTGTTCTAGCGAGTTCACTATCTGCGGGTTAGACGTTGTCAACGATCCTCTCCCATCTGAACTTCAGCACATCCTTGCCAACCGTATCCAGTTGTTTACATGGATTCCGCTAGAACGCCCCCCTCACTCTGGTCTGACAGAGGTTTTTCGGGGCGAAGCACCTTGGTCTCGCCGTGGCGGCGTGTCATGTGGTTTGATCTCGTGTTTTCTGCATGTCATGTCGTCGTCACGGTCCATAATGAACAGGCATGCGCCACAAAAATTGGCCCCCTACGACATTGTGCCCCCTACGACATTGTGCTCCCCTGATCGTATCGTTAATTGGATGTATACCAAACTTGGTATGGGATAACATTACTGTATGAAGAACATAAATGACTAGTCATATCATGAAAATCGTGACATATTTGTCATGAATGGTATGATTTATTTGCCACGGTCTTGGCGCTTTTCCAGCCGTTTCGTTAACTATATATATACCAAAATTTCTATGCCATGACAACAGTGTATGGGGAACATAAATGACAAGTCGTAAGCTACAAATCATGATACGCATGTCGTGTAATTCGTGATTTCCATGTCATGGTCTCGGGACACTCACGGCAGTTCAACTTAATGGATATGCAACAAAAGTGGTATTCAGTCCCATGACGGTATCACGATCATAAATGACAGATGGTATAATGAAAACCATGATATGCGTGTCATGTGCGCCATGACTTACGTGCCACGCTCATGGTGAGCTTGCGGTCGTTTCGCCCTCTTGATATACACCAAAATTGGTGTCGTGTGACGTGAATGTATAAAGAACGTATCTGACAGCTGGTAACATGTAAATAATGACATGTATGTCATGAATGTCATGTCATGACACCCTCATGATGAGCTTGTCGCGATTTCGCTCCCTTGATACACACCAAAATTGGTGTTGCGCGATGTTACTGTATGGCGAACATATATGACTGGTGGCAACATGGAAATAATGACATGCATGTCATGCTTGGCATGATTTACATGACACGCTCATGGTGAGCGCGTGGTCGTTTCGCTCGTTTGATATACAATAAAATTGGCGTCGTGTTAGAGACTGCATAACGAAGACATGACAGGTGGTAGCATGAAAATAATGACATGTATGTCATGAATGTCATGACACGATCATGGTGAGCTCGTGGCCATTTCAGTCGATATATATATACGTCAAAATTTGTATTGCATGACGTGACTGTATCAAGGGCATATATGACATGTGGTAACATGAATATAATAACCTGCATGTCATGTTCGCCATGACTTACGTGCCACGCTCATGCTGAGCTTGTGGCCATTTCGCTCGCTTGATATACACCAAAATTGGTGTTCCGTGCCGCGACTGTATGAGGAGCATATATGATAGGAGGTGACATGAAAATATTGAAATGCATGTCATGTGCGCCGTGACTTAAATGTAGGCCACTCCTTGCTGGCGGCTTCGTATTACATCGATTGCCCCGGAGCGTGGGATCTGCGGGATTTTTATGTGTTAAAGGTTCTCCGTTATTGCCTGAAGCATTATGTTTGGCTTACGAGCTGTGGCAGAATCCCCGAGGAAATTTAGCAAGGCGCTCAAGTTTTTTCGCTAAAAGCAGAGACACAAACGTGCATGTCGTCAAATCATCTAGTTGAAGCACAACTTATTGATACATATCTGCTTAGTGATGGTTAGTGGACCAGTGGCGAGTAAAGCAGTAGACAGTGAAGATTTTGCTATAGGAAACACCAGCGCACACTGCATGTATCGCCGCTCCCCAGGTTTCACATTAGTGGAGCTGAAACACCCTTCCCTGCATGCCCCTCTTTTGCTAGACGCGTACTGCGTAAAGCAGGCACGCCGAAGCGCGTTCCTTGCAGCGCACTGAGAGAGTTCTCGCGTTCTTCTGGGACGCACACCGCGCATGGCCAAAGTATGGCACATCGATGAGCGTCGCTTGCAGGCCTAGATTTTTTTTATTTGATTTTTTTTTTCATTTTCATTTTATTTTTTAAGGCTGTCCGCTCGTCCTAAATATATTAATCGAGTTCTAAGCATGTTTCGTCTAAACTTCACTTTTCTTTTGTTGCAGATAATTGTTTTATATTTCCAGTGGTGGGATTCACCGAAGCCATTGTTGTACAGCTTCTGGAGCAACTAAAATCTCACTTTGGAGCAGCACAACGACAGCTTGGAGCAGTTACTTGCCAAACATTTGTCTCTAAGCCGGAGCTGTTGCACTAAATGTCAAAGGAAATCCGTCTGTGAAAGCATGCATGCATGTTCACTAGAAGTACTCCTCAACATGAAGTTAGGCCACTGCTATTTGCTTTTCTGCAGGTATCCCCATGTCAGCTCTAGCTACCTAACATTTCACAGCAATTCACTTGGTATTTGTAAATGACTCTGGCTTTCCCTTATGATTTAGTTACAATACGAAAGCACAGTCAATCTAACTTTTTATGCCTTCTATTTACTTTCCAAAAAGAAAAGACTGATTACGTTATTGCTTTTAGTACAACCTAGTCCTTCATTGTATGGAAAAGTGTCTGCTCTCGTGCTTTACGTACAGAATCGTTAGGGTCCTAGTTAATGAGCGGTTCATAAGGAACAGGGTTTAGTAGCTCGTCCTTTCTGCCCATTGTTTAATGTGTGCTCGATAAAATTTACGGTGATGGGGGAGTAGATATTCAAATCTGACCCGCAGTTTGAGATGTACAGTTGCCGAGATCGAACAGCCCAGCCGAGATACACCGGAATACTGGGACACCATGACTTCTCAGCGAAGTAACAGTCACTGTACAGGACGTGGTATTGTTGGTAAAATCTGCCCATTGTATGGCCCTAAAACTTAGGCACCCAGCATGAAATATTTTAGAGGTAAACTAGAACAAATAGCACAAAAAACAAATTAGATAAATAGTCGGTTCTACAGGCACATATTGAATTGTACACAATGAATACAAGCAGTCAAGTAAGACTGCCGTCCAAGAAGAACTAGGTCATTATTACTTTCCTCTGACTGTACCCACAACAGTTAGAAACTATTTTATTGAACTTCGTAATGTTATCTCACAGTTTGGTCTAGCAGTAATAGAAATAAGTAAGTTTCGCAGTATAGACGAGTTGAACTCTAACGCAGTAAGTTTCGCAATATGAGCGAGTCGAAATTGTTTGGAAGGCTGGCGCCCAGCAAATGCTTGAACCACATAACGCTTTCCTGCCATTGTGACGACCCCTCGAAACTAAAGTCGTAACCTATAGATTTGGAGCGCCTGCCGTGGTGTTTCTCGCCGAAAGAACGGAAAAACGAGGTCTTGGCGCTAAAAATAAAATTTTTGACAAGATGTAGGAGGGTGTAGCAGGTTTCACCTCTTGACGCAGTTTGACGCAATTCGTGCAGCTATCTCTTCACTGTATTTCGTAAAATTAACCACAGTAAAGACACTAACGCCTTTCAAAGCGGTTGGGGTGCTTTAGCTAATTGGTCTTAGATTCAATGCAATGAGCTGTAATTGTCGATGTAATTCTCTGTTCGGTTCATAGGTTACAGGTAACAAAAAAAACAAGCCATCGCACAATTTTTCTTGTCTCATTCTTTGTAAGTTGTGTAAGAGGTGGCTCATACAGGTAAACCTTAAAAGGTACGATGCACTCCGCTTGAATATACGAACGCACCGGCAGCGCCGCCCTTGACCGCGAGCCGCTCATCACTCGCGAGATGCCGCTTTTCTCTCTTTCTCCCATAGAGCGTGAACACTATTCTCCCGCCGACCGAATCGCTCCTTGAGCCATTTTTGCCGCAGCCGCCAGGTCCCGCGCTGGCAAACCACCAATGATAGCCTGCTTTTTCTCCGCTTCCTGCTCACACGGGCGTCATCATAGCAACCGGACATCGTTCTCTCCCGCGCCACATCTCGCCGGCTGTCGGGGGGGAAGTGACGAGCCGGGAGCGAGCTGGTGGGCGCCGATGGCGTTACGCCTTCGCGGCTTGCTTTCCGCCAGTGTGCGCGTACCATAACACAAGTTAGCACTACCTCGCCCTCTTACTTGTTCAGTAAACTACTTGGCTTTTACTCCTATCATGTTGTTCGCCGTAAATCTGATCTGAACTGCGTATTACGAGGTGTGAATTTGCATACTTGACCAGTTTTGTTAACAATGCTAACTGCATCCATGTTTAAACTTTTCTTCCACCCATTTTCTGAAAACGCAGAGGTGCGACTGGGCACGCGGTAAGGTTCTCGGTGGCTCGAGCGTGACCAACTTTCAGCTCTACGTGCGTGGTAACAAGAGAGACTTCGACAGATGGGAGAAACGGCACGGCGCCAAGGGATGGTCTTACAAAGACGTGCTTCCCTACTTCAAGAAGTTCGAGAGCTACAAGGGACCCAATGCCAACAGCGGTAGGCACTGTTGATATGGTTACCAGGCTTCTGCGAATCGGGAAGGCTAACACAATCGAACTGAACGTTTATAACTAAATAGTGCTGTGCCAATTTATTCTTATCTCGCACAAAAGAAATAAAAATAAGGCCAGTTCAACGGTAGTGCCATCTAGATATACGGCGGAGCTGGCAAGCAAGTGCCACCACTTGGCAAACGCACATTGAGTTCTTTCATTCTTTTTTATCCTCCTTTTTCCTCGTGTATTTCGTGTTTATTTCATTATTCTTTTTCTACATCTTCGTTCTTCCTTTAATCTTCATTTCTTTCCTTAACTCCTTCTGTGCCCTCTCTCTTCTCCTAGCCCTCCTACTAACTCTCACATCACTCCTCTCACTCTCACTTCTCTTTCCCAGCCATTGCTATGCTGTACTGCACATGGTTATGCTATGGTTAACCCTCTCACATTTTCATTTTCTTGCTGCTCACCCTCACATTTCTTCTACTCACCCTACCTTCTCTTTCTTACCCCTTGCTAAAATATACGAGAGAGAGCTGCGCCATGCTTTACCTCTTTCCTCCTACTTTTCAGCCGTGTACACATCTGGAGCATTATATGCCTAGAAAATTAGGCCTAACATGCAGCTAACTATATTATATTATGGCCTCTTAGGAGATTGAACAGCGATCGATGCAATTTATCTAAATCTATACTTTTCCTAACGGCCGTGAGGTCCGGGCTGAGAATTTATCACAGCGAGGAAGTCGCTGTCCCAAATCTTCATTGGAAAGGAGGAAGTTAAGTTTAAGGTGTTGTTGGTTGTTGGTATCGACAGCCCCTTGGTGATCCAAGTGCACGCTGGCTATGCGAAGGAAGAGCCAGAGTCTGGTTGAAGGTAGCGTTTATTCAACACGACCGTCCGCTTCGGCCGAGCCCAACGAACCTTCTCTGTTCCGTCTTGCGCGCGTCCATTCCCGCTCAGTTGCGAAACAATGATACCAACAGTGTACAGGCTCCCCTTCTCCTTGCTCTCTGCAAGGAGAAAAGGAATTCGCGGGACGCTCTCCTTCGCCAGAACCACCCGCGCTGACCATTTACGCCGACGGACGTAACCCGATGCTGCGCTTCTGCCCTTCGGTCGCTTCGGTCACATGGCCCGGACCGGGGCGCTCGCCTGACCGTCTTCAAACCCGCTGCGGTGGTTCGCTTCCCCGACACAAACTCTCGAAGCAACAATTCCGGGAAACCTACCACCACTTTCTAGCCGCTTCTCCCGACGACCCCCTGTGGCGTCGGCGCCACAGATCCGCGTCCACTGCGACAATCACAGCTCGAAAACATAGCGAGCAGCAGCCCGCTAACACATTCTTAGAAGCTCACACACTCTGAGACTGACTGAGGAGGACGATAAAGATGGAAGGGCTGGTAGGTGAGCCAGCTCCTGTCTCCACCATATTATTTAAAGGAAGTATGCAGGTTGCTTTCGTTCTCCTAATGAATCTTCAATAGACGTTTTACTTAGCCCTGCTAATGAACACATAATGCAGTTTTTCTTGTTTTCTCCTTTATTGAAGAGCGATAGTATACTAGAGTCGTGCTGACTATTTGATTGTGTCTTGTCGTGTATTAGGGCTAAAAGCAGTAACGTTAGTTGGTTTCAGTTTCACTAGTTTAGATGCATTCTGAGGAGAATTAACGAATGTGTTTTATGTTTTGTGTATTACTTCCAGAGTATCGAGGTCTCAAGGGTGAGCTACCGGTTACGATTCCTGTAACCAAAACAAAGCTTCAACCAGCTTTCTTGAAAGCTGGCGAGGAGTTAGGATTCAAGGCTGTCGACTACAACGCCAAAGACCAGACTGGTAAGCTTTCCAGTGATTATGGGCTTATTATAGCACTATAGCAAGGGCAGGACCATTCATGTCCTTCACATATCAATGACGACCAATAGCTAGCACACAAATTCACAACACCGCTACAACTGCCACTGAATGACCAGAACCAATCTCGAAGGCTTATGCGCTTTGCTAATTGCCCGTGTTGGTTGTTATGAGATAAATAAAAGAACAAAGGCAATACCTACATACTCTAACCAACTGAATTATGCATAGCATTTTGCTGGTATTCAGTTTCTGCTCTTATGAAACGCGAGTAGAGTCGGCTACCGCACGTAGCTAATAAATAAATGTTCCTGATATGCCACCGATATTGCCAATAAAGAAGGGTATATTTCTCCGAGTGCGAGAGTTCGAAGTCATTCCACAACACCTAGCTATATGAGGGCAATACTGTTTTTACTGTCTGATCGTAAATGTCTGGCACACAAAGGTTGTGAACGAAATACGTACATAAAGTGCAGACGCACATAGAAGAAGAAAAAGAAACATATAAGTTGACGCTTCGTTGGGAAACTGCATTTTTTGAAGAGTTCAATGAAGTCAACCTTAGCTGCAGGTGTGGATATTTGCTTTAACTTTTAAGGCCATGTGATAATTTTGACCACTGCATTGAATTCTCCCATTCATTTTTGAAGCCTTACTCGTCACATGTTCAACGCTACTTTCTCTTTAAGAAACAGCACAACGGTTGGTAGCGCATACTAATCAGAACTACTAGGTGCATGAATTTCGAAAAAAAAAAGAGAGATACACCAAATTGTTCCCTCTAGTGCTAACGAAATATCACAACACTAACTTCCTCAAGACCATCGTAATACGTTATGTGCGACGATTTCGTTTTTTTGCAGTGAAAGTAAATGTAGCCTGAAATCAAAAGGTTCCGCGAAAATAAGACACGTTCACAAGCGAGGACACAGGGACAAGCGCAAGCATGTCTAACACACTAGACCAAGAACGAGTTTTACTAGAGTAAATGCAGCCATAGGCTTAGCAATAGAGGGGTTCGGGAGGGGGCGTTTCCACCCACGTTCCACACGAAATTTTTCAATTTCCATATTTGTACATCCCCTTCAGGGGTGAATTATGATGCACTGTCTGCGAATGTGTCAAAGTCACATACCATAATTCTAAGCCACTCACTATTACAAACCTAGAAAAAAAATGAAGCCATGTGTTTTGTCTTCTGAGAGTTTGTGGGGTCTCGAAATGTGAGCGCCGCTCTCGGAGCACACGGAGACAGTTGACACGGTCGAACCAGACCGACATCGTGTACATTTATTTAACTACTTTTACATGAACGAGCTCGCTAGTCGAATCAACAAATTACTCGTGATCAACACGCTAAAACACAACCTTAAACAATTATTATGCCAATACACTCAATCAAGCTAACAACATCACAACAATGTACCGCGAATGCGGCGTCACCGATGGTCGACTCACCACGAAGGATCCACGGGAGACGACCCGCGCGTGCCTTCCCCATGTACCCACCGCACGAGCCGGCCGTCCACGCCAGCCGCCCAACAGGGTTGCCAGGTGCTCAGAGAGCAACCCGCCAAATTCTTCCCCAATAATAGCCCAAAAGTAGCCAAATGTAATTCATAAAAATAGCCCAAGATAGCCAAAAAGAATTCATCATAGAAAAAAGGTTTCTGTTTATTATTTCAATACAGATAAATTATAAATGAACAAAACAATGAAATGAGCAAGATTGACAAATAAAAGCCAGATTAAAACAAGGAGCACCTTTTGTAGAGAGTTACCGATATGACATGCATGTCTTCGAGTCTGCTGCTCCGCAGTGCAACAGCGCATATCTGCTGCAAAAAGCAGAAACGGAAGTGAAATGCTGCCTTGCTTGTTGGCATTTGTATTTTATTTTTGCTCTTTGTAGGTACATAATGAACTTTATGAAGGGTCTAGCGAGGGAACTTCTTTGTCGTCTTGGAAGTGAGGCCACAATCTCAGGATTTTTAGCCAAAGGAAAAGGGAACCCCATGGAGGAGAAGAATAGCTTGTTTATTATTAATTGAATTGAATAACATAAAAAAAACTTAAAGCGAACAACAAAAGCTAAACGATGCGCATCACATCGAACGCCTATGTCGGAACTCATTTCAGGTGAAACAAATGGAAAGTGATAAATTGTATCCTTTAAAACCAACGGTGATGCGTAGAGTTTGGTGATTGCAGGCATAACTCTTCAAAATTCTTTAAGCCTGTTGGCGTGTGCTTTCATTTTCACTTTGATTGAAATCCACAAATTTAATTTATCCGCCGTGAGAACGAACGGCTCAGCAGCCACGCGAAACCGACAAAGGAAGCTTCGCTTTGAAAGGAAAGGAATTCATTATTACTGACAGTCGCAGCTGTCTGGTGAAGGCTGCTGATATCTAAAGAATGCAAAATGACAGGGAGAGTATAGTAGAAAGTATAGTTGGCGGCGCCAAACGCCAAAGAGACTCTCGAACCTTTCCCGTGCGCCCTCCCTAGCTCTGCCGCCGAGCGGCGCCGCTGGCGCTACCGTGCTAACCTTAACGATGATGATGATAACTTGCGCGAGCACAACGCCACCTTCCGCTTGGCTGCCGTCAACTCGATCTGCTGTTTATCCGCGAGACGCGCGCGCCATGAGGTGCAAACGACCTTACAGGGGGTGATAGCACCCCCACAAGTTTCAGTAAATAATTGTAATTAGCAAGTAATCAAATACTTCATTATTCTGCTGTTAGTCATGTTCCATTTTGACATGAAAAGAATGTAATCAAGGGCTGCAAATGTATGCGCAATTTGTTTTTGGTTGCAGTCATTTTGAGAAAAGAATACTTTTCACGTTGGTTCTGGAGTGCAGCACGTCGATCCGCCCGGTGAACATCGTAGCGTCTTCAACAAAGTGTTGGCTTACAGCTGTACGCAGCACAATGAGTTTAAGTCAAGACATATTGACTATGCAGAAGGTACTGATCGTCTAAAGAACTGAGTCTTGCTTTTTTTTTTATTGACGTGATGTAATCCGCAATCACATTCAGGAGTGTCAGCGCGGCCAATCCTGTGTAAAAAATGCTTGGTGTAGGCAGTGCCTAACCTTAATCGGTGAATAAGGGTTTCCACACTTCTGTCTAAAGTTAACGGAATTTCAAATTCAATTAGTGGATCTATACGATATAAATCGGAACTTTTGGAGTCTTGGTCAAACCATGTGGTTATAGACATATTGAAAGATTTTGCCTTTAAAATGCGGCGCAATTCATTTTTAGATATTGGAATAGAAACCATATCATCTTTGTGATGTGCTTGTCGTGCTGCTTCATCAGCTGCTGTGTTGCCTGGTATGTGGCAATGTCCCAGTATCCACTGGAACATTATTTCATGTTGGTTTTGGTTTACCTTTGTGAGCTCTTTAAGTGTCTCGTAAATCAGACTATCATTTATTATTTTCGTTTTTGTGCTACAGAGTGATGTTAGTGCCGCTTGTGAATCACTGAAGATTACCCATTTTTGAGCGTCTCTTACAGAATTGATAAATTTTAAAGCGCATAGAATAGCGAATAGTTCAGCTGTTGTAGACGATGTCACGCGAGATAATTTAAATGAATCCTGTACATTGAGGTGGGGTACAATAAATGCTGAAGTTGAAGATGTTGGTATACTGGAGCCATCTGTATAGACATGCATGTAACCCGGATATCTCATATATATCTGGTAAAGCGCTAGTTGTTGGGCGGCTCGAATGAACATGTCATTTTTTCTGATTATGCCATCCACTGACACTTCGATCTTTGGTAGCGTGAGCAGCCATGGAGGATATTCGACGTCTGAATTGAAAAAAATCATTTTTTGGCAATGTACTGGCATTTTCCTTAATTTCTTTATGAACACGGCTTCTATTCCCCTGTAATATCTCCAGAGCCAATGGGTGGTTTTTATGTTGTGTCTGAAGGCGAAAAAAATGTCGACATGTTTCTATGCTTCTCATAACTGTAAAGGGAAGTTGGCGAGCCTCTGCTATTACAAGGGAACTGGAAGTCGCTCTTGGAACTCCTAAACATATGCGTAATTCCCTGGCTAAAAGTCTCTGAAGTCTTTGTTCCTAGGTCGGCGAAAGGCAGTGTAAGATTGGCGCAGAATATGCAATTCTTTGTCTTATTAGAGCATTATGAACCGTGAGTAGGGACGATACGGATCCGCCCCATGACGTGCCAGCAATTCTGCGAAGTACATTCACTATTGCATTAACATCACTTTCTAGTTTTTTAATGTGTGGTGTCTAGGATATCTGCCGATCAAGTATTATTCCAAGAAATCGATGTTGTGTCACAATCTCTAAAGGTTGTCCTTCCAGATTAAGGTTGAAATTTTTTAACTTCTTACGGGTGAAAGGCAACACAGCTGTCTTCGCATGTGACAGTGCCATCCCTCTTTCTATCAAAAAGTTGTTGATGGTATTTATGCCCTCTTGTAATGTCGTCTGAATTAATTGAACATTAGTTCCAGATGTCCAAATGCACACATCATCTGCATACAGTGAGAAACGTAAGTGAGGTGGCATTCTTTTTGCTAGATCAGCCATGACGCAGTTGAATAGAAAAGGGCTAAGCACACTTTTGTGCCTCTTGGCCCGAGATTTCTTAGCATATTGTAAGTAATGCCACAAGTTGACATTACCAGGATGAACAAGTTGCGTACACAAGCGTAGCTACCGCCGCTGAAATGGATATAAACGCACACGCAAGCTTCAACCGTTTGTCTTAAAATCGCAATTAGCCATGCATGAATAGCCAACTCCATTTTACGCATGCAACAAGGCCTATTTTGGCGACCGGTGTTACTGCCTATTACTGCCGTACTGTTTTTAGCATTGCCTCGTTTTCGGGTTCCAAAGCCTCCCACTATAGGGTTAAACCTTTGCGTTTCATCCGTCCTTAAAACACGCGAACGAAGAATTCTGCGATCTTATGGGCTGATCGGATATTTTCCTGGCATCTAACAAAGACTATGACCTGAAATGATGGTGCTGTGCTTCTTTTGCGTGCTTTGCTATTTCGAACTTGAAGGTCACAATATAACAAGATATCTAACAAGGTCACAATATAATGTGACATGCTTGCGCAATTTTAAAACAGTGAGCTTTTCGCAGCGTTGTACTTGACTTGGCTTTTTTTTTCATAGAGAACTGCGAAACTGTAGCATTCCTGTGTAAATCTATCACGTACACTGTGATGACGTATTTACAACCAGAGTTTCATGTCTTGCATTCATCCATAACTACTCCCTAGGAGTCTTCAAGTAAGACTCGCTCTCTATATTTTTGTTTCCTTCTTTAAAAAAAAAACATACGTGCTTATTTCGTTAATCGTTAGCAAACTAAAATAAAGGAGAAACTGAGAACGTGACAAGAAGAGGCAATTATCATTAGGGGCACTTCCTTCTAGACCTCATCGCGTTACGCACCGGAAGTTATGGTAACGGCAGGGGCGCAGGCAGAAATTTTGTTCGGTGGGGGGGCACCTCCGTGATCTCAAGAGGGGGGCCGGGCTGGCAAATGGTCACTTTGCGCTCTGAATGCCATGGCGAAAAAAAAAATTTCGGGTGGGGGGGCGGTCTGCCAACCCCTGGCTACACCACTGTAACATGGTCACAGTTATGGCCCCATTATTTGCTCCCAGCGTTACGTGCCATATCAGCGTATCCTCGGCCCTGCTGAGTGATAAAGGGCTGTGTGCGCGGCCATTTATCAAAAGTGACTGTTCAGCGACGTTAAGTCTTGTGTGTATTTGGTTCTGCCTATTGTAACACTGTTTTACAGTTTGTGTTCATGTATCCATTGAAAAGAATGGCGGTCCACTTAAAGTTGGAAGAGCGTACCAGCTGTCTCATGCAAGCACTTATGCATTAAGGTATCTTTTGCCATGTATTTCATAATATTTTATTTGTTCTTTTTATCTAGCTGAACAAATAATCGCATCCCTGTTTAATGTCTTATCGAAAATGAGGAATAGTTACCGTTTAAAGCTGAATTGCCTTCGAAATGTTAAGCACACTGTTACTAAGAGAAATAAACAAAATATGCATCGTGTTCTTCTGTATTTCTTGCGACCCTTTAATATTTTTATTCTATGCCATTTCATGTTATATTGTGACAGTTTTTTTTTTTTTGAGCGGGTGATAGAAAGGATGATTTACCTCATGGGTTTAATCACACAACTCTCTGTGTTCATTTCCCTGTACTTCTTTTTTGTCATTGGGTTAACAGAAAACAGCTAAAGATAACATGGATGCCATGTCTTCATAGTGTGGGCGCCATCTGATAGAAAGCGATATACGTCATCAGGTTTATACTAAATACCACTCTGTCGACAAATAGTTCTGAACATTTTAAATCGAGAATATATCTGTTTTGTAGAAATGGACACATATATAGATCTGTAGTTAGTTTTCATGACTTAATTATATTATCCGCTTTCATTACTGCTCTCATCCTTCTGTTTTTTTGTATCATCAATGGTCTGGCATTAACACACTATCTGTGCAACACGGAATATTGATTCACCTATGCGGGAAAGACGAACACTATGCATCTGGACGCTTATGAAGATATAGGACAACCTTCACCGACATGGTGGCATAATTTGCGCAGGTTTCTCACCAATGCAGGCTACCGTCTTCGAAGGTCGCCGCTGGAGTTCCGCTAAGAGCTTCATCAGACCAGTGCACAAGGAGAGAGCAAGAAACCTTCACATATCGCTGCTGAGCAGAGTTACAATGGTATGGCAGCCGAGCCACACGGGGAGTGTAAAACAATGTTGAAGTTTGTGGTAGTTGATCTTTTTAGTGTTGAAGTTTGTGGTAGTTTATCTGTTTAGGACAAACCGAAACACTGTCACCATCATAAACGGGTACGTGCCACTGAAATTGGGTAAATCCTACTACTCACCCTTGGTCCCTTAAAAATGAAGAAGGCAGCAGTTAGCCGTACAACAAATGGCCGCGATACGATGGCGGCGAGTCCAAGACCCTGAGTACGTACAACGGGAGAATACAACGGGAGGCATTGGGAAGGGCAAAGGCGGCTGCGAGAATACCCCGAACCGATAGAAGGCCCACGCCAACGACGATGTACTCGTAGATATATCAGAGGTGCGAAAACTCGGTTTCAGCGCGAGTTTCTGTTTCTGGAGTTTGGAGATCCATGGCGCGTCTGTGACTGTCGGTGGTTTAACTGGAACATCTCTGCGCTGAGAATAACGTAGAAAACCACCTAGCATCACTTAGCTGAAGCCAAGGAACGACGCAGAAACACCCTAGAAAGAGCCTGCATCACGTAGCTAAAGGCTAGAAACAACCTCAAAGCCACAAGATTAGTGTTCAGAATAGTACCGTTTCGCTGTTTAAAGCCTTTCACGGCTTCGTGTAAGCTTCGCCAAATTATTTTTCTTTCTTCTCCATGTTTTTTGCGCCTTTTTGTCTCTGTTTATTTCTATTTCTTCCTTTCTTTTTCTTTCTCTCTTTTTTTGCGGTCTTTTTTGCGCTCTTTTGCTGTTTCTAGCTTGCTTCCTATGTCTATCTCTTTATCTCTCTATTTCTATCTTTCTCTTTTTTTCTCTTTTTTTATTCTCTCTTTCTAGGAATGCAACAGTCTTTCTAAGCGCTTCGTAGCGTTGATAACTGTGCACTGTGCTTCGCAGACCATTCGCACCATGTTATATTGAGTGTTGACTCTTCAATCAAAATTAACTCCACGTGTTCGTTCTTTACGGCAATAAGCTTGAAGAAATGCTCTAGACTAACTCAAGAGGTTCATAGTTAGGACCTTGCAGCGCTCACAAAAGGGACAAGGGACAGAAGTGCACGAGACATGGGCTCACTCTCAACTGACTTCGATTGAGAGTCAGCGCATGTCTCGTGCACTTCTGTTCCTTGTCCCTTTTGTGAGCGCTGCATAGTCCTAACTATGAATCAATACCAACTCGATCAATTTTCTTTTCTAAGTAACTCAAGAGGGAAATACTGGCGTACCGATTTATCTCAAAAAACTTTACATGGATTTGTACGCTGATTACCCATTCGAATTGAACTGGGAAAGAAACTTATAAGAAGCCAGTTTCTAGAATAATAGTCATGTTGTAGAAGCTCTAGAGAAGCAAGCCGGTGGAATATTCTGTGAGTCTTGCTAAAAACGCATTGGAACATCCCTGAACAAAGATTATTGAGGAATAGCGTAGCGCTATGTTCGCTCTGCTTCCTTATGCTGCCTTTGCTGCGACTGTTTTCTACGCGTGTTTTAAAGAAATTCACGTTCATGCATATGCGTATGGTATTATAGACATCCCTTGAAAATACGCAGTCTTGTATTTAATTTGCTGTATCCTCCATATGCACATATGTTACCCTTTCCTCTTTTCTGCGTCTGGTGCTGGCTTGTTTCTGCTTTTCTACGTGTTTTTCTTTTTTTCAAAGTAACCAATACGGTTTTGTGAATACTCATGTGTGAAGCGGATTTTGGATCGTAATCACGTTACAAAAACCGTTCATTGTGCAATTTCTCCACAATGGGCTAAAGTTGCAAGCCGCATCATCTAATGGAGACAATGGCCAATACTGGGCCACCGGCCAGCTCAATACTCCTATTGAGCTGACCGCAGCGAAAGCCTTGGATTTTGTCGGAGGTAAAGGCAGTGATATCCTCGAAAGAGCCTCGAAAGAATACTGGCGTGGAATAATGAGAAAAAGGCGTTCAGTGGCGAAACGATGGATTATAAAGACTAGAGCAAAAAAGAATTTTTTTTCGTCGAACCTAGGCGCCTAAGATTAACAGGTGGAGCGCGAAGTTTAAACGCGTGCTTTTGAAACGGAACGGTCTGATGGCCGCAAGTGGCTGTCCTGTAATGACAACTCGCGGATCCTCACAGCGACCTGCGATAGACTGAGGAGGATACATCCTTCATAGAGGATGTTTTAATCAGTGCGCACTTTTATGTAGTGGTAGTGTACAGTAATTGACTTAGTTTAATAGACTGGATAGAGTAGTCGAGTGTTCGAGTTTAGAAATTCGATCAGAATGCCATTTTGCCGAGTGAGTCATGGTGCCAGATTCTCTCTCGTAGCCACATCCACCCACTGGAGGTGAAACCTTGGGACTGATGCATGTTGAAAGCTGATAAATATCTGGAACATTTAGGGCACTCAGATAAAGTTATTTGCGTAGCATACCTTCGGAAAGCATTGTAGTCACTTCAAAATGTCTCTCCTCTTCCATGGTTACAATGTGCCAAGACCAGACTGCATATAAAGACCTAATACAGACACGTGCCTATCATATTTATTGTAAATAAAACGAAACGCTTTTCTGTGAATAATTTCTACGCAAATAATTTCTGTTTTAGCGAAATGGATCCCAAACTACATCTGCGTACCCGCTACGCCATAAATCATCATAATTTTTGTGACGTAGGGACGCACCCACTACGCCTTTATTTGTCATTGTTCGAAGAAGCATGGTACCCACTACGCATCTGCAAGGTATTATGTGCAATTCTTAGATACCGTTGTTGACGGAAATGAAGAATTGTGTCTGAACCTCTTGTAACAACGCGCTCGTTAAGCAATTCGCATTGCATGACGCCTGGTTGTTACTTTACTCTTCGAAAACGCTCAATTAAACATGATACGACTCCTTACCCCACATCAAGTCTGCATAGGGTCAGTTTGCTGCGGCCTTTCAAGCACCGGGGTGGCGCTGTGGTAGAAGACTCGGCTGCCATGCAGAGTGCCCGGGCTCGAATACCAGTATACGCTGCGTATTTTTCATTTATTTCATTTTTTTATTTTCACGCGACGCGGTTATACGGACACCGGCGGCGGCAGCGACAACTACGCATTTGCAAGGCATTATGTGCACATTATTGGTGCGGTAGCTAATAAAGATGAATAATTATGACTGAGCCCTTTCTAATGGGTTGGAAGCATTCAATCAAACTGCTCGCATCAACATTTATTTCAGTATTTTTATTCATATAATAATAATATTGGCAATTTTTTGATTAATTAATTCTCTTTTCATCTTTAAATAGACATCTAAACTAATATTTAAGAATTTCTTGCTAAACTACCCGGTTCTTGGCCAATCCTGCAGCGTGGGTGTGTGCCACGGTCGAAAGGATCTACTCTACTCTGCTCTACTCAACAACCCACTCGTTGAACAACTCGTATTGTGTAATGCCCGGTTACAGAATTCGCCTGGTTTCTATTTTAGTCTTCTACCACGCTATATTATATATGTCTACGCGGTTCCTTCCCTGCATAACGACAGAACCTTTTTGCAAAGGAGTTTCGTTTATCGGCATGGCTCTGTGGTCGAATGCTGGGCTTCCACGCAGTTGACCCAGGTTCGAGCCCCGTTCCATCCTGGTTGTTCTTCTTATTTCGTCTTTTTTTTTATTGAGAGCAATAGCCGTTACGGACATCGGCAGCTGAGGCGGCGGCGGCGGGCAACTGCGGCGCCAGAAACGGCCGTTGTTGTGATCTCATAACAGCTTTCGCTGCACAAAGCGCAGATTCACGTGGTGGCAGACCTGCCGGTGGGCCACAACCTCCAGGATCACCTGCTCATTCTCGGCACGGCGGCCACCACGACAAAGAACGTGGGAGTGTGGCCACAATCCTTCACCGCAGTCACCGAGTACGCCCTTTTAAATGCGAAGCATTTCTTAGCGAACTTCGGCGACTTTGAGCGTATCTATCTATCTATCTATCTATCTAGCCGCCTACGACTTTGTGCTCTCCTGGCCGTATCGTTAATGGGAATTTTTTACCAAATTTGATATGGCATAACATGACTGTATGACGAACATAAATGGCTGGTAATATCATGAAAATCATGACTAACTTGTCATGAAAAGTATGATTTACATGCCATGCTCATGGCGCGCTCGCGGCCGTTTCGTTAGCTTGATATACATCAAATTTGCGATTGAGTGACGTAACTGTATGACGAACATAAATGACACGTGGTAACATGCAAATAATGATGTGCATGTCATGAACAACATGATTTACATGCCACGCTCATGGCGCGCTCACGGCCGTTTCGTTAGCTTGATATACACCATACTTGGCATTGAGTGACGTGACTGTATGACGAACATAAATGACAAGTGGTAATATGGAAATCATGACATGTCATGTGCAACATGACTTGCATGCCATGCTCATGACACTCTCGTGGCCGTTTCGCTAGCTTGATATACACCAAGTTTGGTATTGAGGGACGTGACTGTATGACGAGCATAAATGACAGGTGGTAATATGGAAATCATGACCTGCATGCCATATACAACATGATTTACATGCCACGCTCATGGCGCGCTGACGGCCGTTTCGCTAGCTTGATATAGACCAAATTTGATATTGCGTGACGTGACGGTATGACGAACATAAATGCCAACTAGTAATATGAAAATGATGACATGTCATGTGCAACATGACTTGCATGCCAAACTCATGGTAATCCCGTGGCCGTTTCGCTAGCTTGATATTCACCAAATTTGGTATTCAGCGACGTGATTGTATGACGAGGATAAATGACAAGTCGTAATATGCAAATCATGACATGTCGTGTGCAACATGACTTGCATGCCACGCTCATGACACTCTTGTGGCCGTTTCGCCAGCTTGATATACACCAAAGTTTAAGGTGAAAGCCTTTAATGCCTCCTGCTCACGTCCACCCGTCCGTCCGGTCGTCCGTCCGGTCGTCCTTCCGGTCGTCCGTCCGTCCCTCCAACCGTGCCCTGGCACAGTGCCAGGTGGGCGCCGGGGCGCGCAAGCGGACGCGGGTTGTGTTGGACTCCACAGCGCTCGCGCTTTGCTTGCGTAGCGTCGCTGTGCCCAGCGTCTCTAATCATGCAAGGAGGGAGACGCGCGCATCGTGTTCCATTCTCACCGACCCCGTTTCAGTGGCCACAGGCGTTCGAGGAACACACTTTGGAATTGACAAAGTGTTTGTCAATTTAGACGCTGGAACGCGGACGTCGTCTTCACGATGTGCAGAGCGCGAGAATACGAACGCATGCGAAACGGAGGAAGATTGGTCGCGCGTCTCACTGCGATTCGAGGTAAAAAATTAAGCGAACCTAAGGGCCAGGTGGTAACATGAAAATCTTGGCATGCATGTCATCTACAACGCCATTTACATGCCACGCTCATGGTGCGCTTGCGTCCAGTTCGCTAGCTTTATATACACCAAAATTTGTATTGCGTGACGTGAATTTGTGACGAACACAAATGACAGGTCCTACCATGTAAATAATGACATGCATATTATGTACAGCATGATTTGCCCCTTGCTGGCTGCTTCGCATCACATCGATTCCCACAGTGCGTGGGATCTGCCGGTTTTTTTAAAACTGGTACGCAGATACGTGACAGTATGAGAAGTTCGCTTACTCTCTCATTATTAGAGCGGGCAACGTTCAAGTGGCGGTACCTCGAGTTTAGTCAAGGTCGTTTGTTAAATCGCCGTCCGTGGCAAGTAGTCTCTTCGCACGCTTTCACGCGTGTTTAACCCACGACTAGTCCTTTGCAAGGCTACATTGTTTCTTAGCTTGATACGTTTTTGTATAACAAGATATGTGCCTTAATTGGTGTCATTTCTTTAATTTAGTACTTAACGAATTGAGGCAAAACGACGGATTCTTTTGTAAGACAGCTGCACATCCTCAGTATAGTTTAAGTGATATGCAACACCACTTTTTTTGGTCAACATTACACGAGAGGTTGTGTTGTATTTGATTAACAATGAAGCCTTGAATAGTATTTCAGTATTCACGGTGGTCACTTGCACGGTCTTGAATAGCAGATGATAAAGCGATGGTGACACGATCCGCTGACGTCTTTACATTTCGTAGCTGTTCGAACAAGACCGAATACGAATTGTAGCAGTGCGGTACAATAGGCGAGCAACCAGAATTGGAGACTCGTGAGATGAGATGAGCATGCTACTGCTGTTATGTAACGCGGTTCATGATGCGAAGATCGAAAGCGTTTACGTTGAACCACGAGGCCTGCAGTGCGGCGATGAAAAGGACGTGGTAGTAGTCCAGATTTCACTTACAACGATAAAACGCTAACTTGAACATTTTTGAAACAGCGCAACGACGAAACGGACGAAGAGAATAGAAGCACAAACCACAGCGCTGACTCGCAACTAAGTGTTTATTAAAAGCATATGAAAGAAAAAGACTACTACACCCCTCACACCCATGTGACCTCATTACAGCAACCCAAAACCGCAAAAGAAAGAGCAAGCCAGCATATGCTGGCTTGCTGTTTGAAAATGACGGAGCGCTCGGGCCGCTGCCGCGAAACGGGAGCGGCGACGTTTCTCCAGCTCAAGCTAACCATCTCCCCGCTGCTTCGCATCCACACATGGTTCCCTTTAGCGGGAGACGGGGAAGTTTTTTTTCATTTTATGTTACCCTCTTTGCTTAGATCATATTAAGAAAGTTTTACCGTCCTCATGACAGTGTGCTCAGGAGTGTTCTCGCCTGCGCAGGTCCACTCTCTCTTCCGGCCGGAATCGAGGCTACAGCCTTCATGAACACGTCATACGGGTCAAGGGAATATCCAGACTTCCAGCTGTACCTTCTCAGTGTGTCCGGTGCAAGTGTTGAAGGCGAGCGGTTCATGAAGGACCTCGGCATTCGACAGGACGTAAGTGCCAGTGCCACAGCTAGCGCGTTCTAATAAAGGAGCTGGTAGTATTCACCGTTCGTCGGCACGTTCGGACATGTTCCGAAGGCATCCTGGAGCGCGACGCTTCAAAACTGAAACTGTGAAATGTAGAAGAGGTTTATTGTTTGGTGCACTATAACAGCAGATGGTCAAACCTAGCTAGCTATAATAAGCACTCGTCAACACTGGCATTATATTAACCTACAATAGTCAGCGCTAGCCAACATCTGCCAAAAGTCAGCCAAAACTGGACAGTGCTGGGGAAAATTAACGGAGAGTTAGACGACCAATACTCATAATATGCTAGTAAATGCGGAGCACGCAATAACACTTATGTAATGTCATATCATTCGTGCTATGTCATATTTATTTGGACATCCCAGCTCAATAAACGACTACAACACCATATCTTCATTTATGCATCTAGGCGCCATTTAGCTCATCACATGTAGGACAGGTATATACCGCGCATTTCGTCTTTTTCACGTATCCGCATGTCAGGTCATGCACGTATTGGTAGATGCTAAGACAAGGAAATGACGCCGGGCCCGCCTCGTACGCATAATTTTATTTTATTCCTTGCATAGCATAGTCATCAGCATGTCGAGTTAAGTCTTACCGTGCAACTTGTGTCGCAAATTCATCACGCGTGTTCTCACTATACGCAGTTATTGGAAGAGTTTACGAGAGTACAACGACACCATCGTGAGGAAAGAGGCTATGTACATACATACATACATACATACATACATACATACATACATACATACATACATACATACATACATACATACATACATACATGCGAACATACTGATTTAATTCTGCAAGAAATAATGCACCTTTACTTTAATTGTAATTATACATAAATGTATTCCAAGGTATGTAACATCATGCCTCTTCAAAAGGAACGCTCCGACATTCTTGACCGACTTTTACTGTGAAGCCTTCTCTGGTAACGATTATCAGGAAAAAGCACCGCGCCATGGAGATATTTCTTATTTGCCTGCTAGCTCAAAATTATTAAGTTCCACAAAATGGCTTTTTAATGCTTCCAGAAAATGGAAACACAAAATTCCTGGGAAGAATACACGGCAGCAAGGTTAATCCAGTAGAAAAACTAAACCGTGTGAATAATTAAAGCTTGTTCGCATAACTAGACAACTTTTAGCAAGGCTTTTTTACAACCGCTCTATACGAAAAAGGTCAGATATTATAAAACTTTGAACTTTTTTGCAACACGTTCTGTACCATTGCAATTGTGTATGTGCCCGAAAATTCCAAGTACGCTGAAAAAAAGCGGGAATGTGGGAAGGTAATAAAGATCAGAATCATAATAATATCGGGGTTTAACGTCCCAAGACCGCGATATGATTATGAGGGACGCCGTAGTGGAGGGCTCCGGAAATGTCGACCCTCTGGTGTTCTTTAACGTGCACTGACATCGCACAGTACACGGGCCTCTACCATTTCACCTAAGGTAATAAAGATTCATGCTAGTATAAGAACAGGCCCTTGGCACAAGCATTGCAAGTACAAAGCAGAGACGCTGACTTTGAACTACAATTTTCAGAAACTAACAGCAGGTTATATATACATGATGAATGATTCAGTGAAAACAAGAACAGATTGTCCCGCCATTGCGATGTAAATGAGGTGCTGCCCTATGTGAAGCAACGTGAAAGATTACTCAAATGTCATCTTGGCATGCTGCCAGCAAACCTACTAAGAGTTCTAAAAGAGAAATCGCGTTTACAGTTTACAGCCAGGAATGCCGGGCTAACGCAGCAGGGCCCGCCTTTTTCAATATCAACTTGCTCACATGTGCTCTCGCTTCAACTGATTCATTGCCTCATCACCTTTTCCCCCTTTCCCTTTTCTCCTGCGCAGAGTAGCAGGCTAGAGCGCACAAGCTCAGGCCGACCTCTCTGCCTTCTAATAATTTCGGTTTTTCCCTCTCTACGCGAAACTGAGGCGCCAGAGAAATTCGTTGAACTGCAACAATTGGTGTAACGCATTACGCATCCCCAAAAAAGCAAAACGGTCCTTTGAGCACCTTTCTGAACTCGTCACCGTAAAGCATGAATGATTCTGTTGCCTATACCGTAATTCTTGTTCAAAGGGCCCCTATACCACCCAGAGGTCTAAATTCAGTTGTGGTGTTGCAGTTGTGCACGAGCCTACAACGAACGCGTAGCCGTAAGAAATTCACAGCGAACGGCGTTATGAAACCAAAACAGCCAATTTAGGCGCCGTATTTGTCTGCCGCCCCCCGCCCCGCTGGTGTCGGCAACCGCTATAGCGCGAAATTAAAAAAGAAATGCAATGAGAAAAAACATTTCTGGGATCGGATGGGATATGAACTCGGGCCCCCCTGCGTGGTTGTCGGGAGTCTACCACACAGCGAGGCTGGTGCTTGAGACTGCTTCGCGAAAGTACTCTATACAGGCGTCATGTCAGGGCAAGGAATAGTGTTCACATATGTAATATTGTGTCGTAGAAGAGTAATATATCAACCAGGTGTCACACAATGCTAATGAATGACACAAATATTGGGTCGTCGAATGCTTGCAGCCCATTACGAAGAGCTCAGCCATAATTCCTCATCGTCACAAGCAACAGCACAAAGTGCACATAATGCCTTACAGATGTGTAGCGAGTAGCACGGTTCTCCACAGAATAACGAAAAATGGCGTAGGGAATGTTTGCCTGGTTTCACTCTTTCGTTTGCTATGCTCCGTTCGTCGTCTCCTGTCTCCTCCCGGCCGAGTGCTCCTCCTCCGTGCGAGCAGGAAGAGCGGCGAGCGGACGAACACGTATTGTGAATGACGAGCACACAAAAATGCTAACGGTAAGTCGAACACTGATGGCCTCAACACTGCTGAAAAGCACGGAGAGGGGGACGATTTCTAGAAATTTGTGGGGCGCCCTCGGTTCGTAGCGCGTGCGTGTTTGGCATTGTTGAATGTGACGGCACTCTGAGCTCGGGACGCCCGTTTCCTTGAAATGTTAAAAAAATGATCGGAGGTGCTTCGGGGACCTTTAAGAGACTACGGTTGTTGAACTAAGAGGTCGTTTAAAATCTACAAGTATCTCAAGGTACAATAAATGTAAGAGCGTGCACCCGCATCATAAGTGACGCTTCAAACCTTTCTTTCGTTTCTGGTCCGCCAGATATACGATGCATACTTCAAGCCTAAGCGTGGAAGCAATGCGTTTAACATCGGCATTGTGATGAATCGCTTGAAGAGCAGAGGGTCTATCAAGCTTCGAAGCAAGAACTACCACGTCGCACCCATCTTGGATCCCCGATACTACTCACACCCGGACGATGCAAAAATGGCAGCCCAGGGTAAAAGAACCAGCTTGGCATTTCTGTTCTTCGTAATATTCACTTGGTTCATTGAATGGAATTTTATGCAAATGAAAGACGTATACCGTGAAACCTTGACAAATATCCGTGTTGATAACCATGCCGTCTACATAAGACAGGGATGGTGGACGCATTGGAGTTAGAAAGCTAACAGCCGCGAGAGTCCTCAGGGATTATGATCAGGCATTATGCACCGTCTTTTATCTAACTTGCGCCAAGCATTTAAAAAAAAAACATGTGTTATACGTCCCAACAAGGCGCAGTATAAGCTTTATGGAGAAAGTCAAGATTTCGTTTCAATGAGCAAGACATAGTACTTAAAAGAGAATACTTAATGCATTTTTAAAATAGCAGCTCTAGCAAAAAATTTCGGCAGATCCCGCGTGCCATGGGAATCGATGTTATTCGAAGCCTGCGAAGAAAAAGTGACTTCGGTATAATTTTTTTTATTGAGCGATAGGTTACGAAACGACGCTAAAGATATGTGCAAATGTTGTACGCACAGCCATATGTTGAACAGTCGCATATGTTTTATCTAACCAGTTGTTTAGATTTGCGTAACGATGCCTACAGCAACATGGTATAACCAACACCACAAGTGGTAAGGTGATAGGCATCGCTTGTGTTTGCGAGGATGACAGCCCTGGCTAGTGCTACCTAGACCAACTTCAATGGATGGCGCTTAAGGGGAGATGCGATTCGAAAAAAAAAGATGCTTTAATTTCACTGCCTAAGGCAGTGAAATTTTCGGTGTATATATAGGATTTTATGCTGATTTCAAATATGTAATTAGTTTTATAGTAAGTTGTACAGTTTTCGTTTTGTGCCACGACAATGTGTAAAATATAGTTCTTTTTGTAGACACTTCTTTTGCCAGTAAATGTTTATCGTTCTGAGCCATTATTAGCTCATATTGCTCCACATTATATGTAGAATTCAAACAAGTATATAAAAGGTGCGCATAAGACATTTTAATGGACAAGAAAAATTGTAATGTGAGAAGTCTTAGAATGCTCAGACCATACTAATTGCTTATTCTAGGTTCGTAATAATTATATTAAGCGATATCAAGTTTTAAAGTAAATACTTGCACACTGCACATGTTAAGAAATATGTGGGCAAAATTTGATCTCGATCTGGCTATCAGAAGTACCAAAAACATGGTGTAAAACTCATGAAGTTGCCCAGAATTGTAGCTTGAGAAAAACGCATTTTAAAGGTATAAGTGAAAGCTCATCTATGCGGAAAAGATTTGTCATTTAAGATGATTTAATTCATCATGAGAGCTTGGCAATCATGGTTATTTTGAGCATGCGACTTTAGTGAACCCCTCATGCGAAATGCAATAGCAAGCAGCCAGGTGACAATTTCCAGGGGACTCTAAACAATCAGCACTTCTTAGATTTTTAGTGGCCACCTCGTGCTATTTAATAGCGATTTTCAACTACTTCGAGTTTAATTACAATCTCCAGTTTTCTGTCGTGAAAGTAGAGAAACTAAACTTGTGAAATCAAATAAAAATGAAAAATGTGTATTCTTTGAAAAAAAAACTTGCGTTTTCGAATCGCATCTCCCCTTAACTACAACTGACGTTAATCCGACGTGACGCCTGTATTATAGAAGTATATATGTAATGTTTATAAAGTTAGATAGCAAGCGCTGACGTTTCACCAACATTACGCTTGCATTGGGTCTTTTTACAAAGCAGTTTCGAGACCTGGCGTGGCTTTCTGGTGGAATACCTGATTACCACGCAGTATGCTTGGCTTCGATTCCTGCTGGGACCCTGACATTCATTTGTTGCATTCGTCGGGTCAACGCTGCTGATGTCAGTTTTTCTTCACGCTCTCGCATTTAAGCTACTAATGTCTTGGGTAGATATAAACTGTCACACATTTCTGGAGGAAAGGGTTTGACGAAGTACGCGACGGAATCTTCACGTAAGTCATGTCACGACCAGCCAAACATATTCATCAAACCCTCTTACCCTCCCATACTAAATTTGGTCGACCCCAATTTGAAGAGGCGATGACGGGAGCACTCAGACGCAGGCAGCTACATAGATAGATAGATAGATAGATAGATAGATAGATAGATAGATAGATAGATAGATAGATAGATAGATAGATAGATAGATAGATAGATAGATAGATAGATAGATAGATAGATAGATAGATAGATAGATAGATAGATAGAAACGCTCCGAGTACGTGCAGTTTGCTAATAAGTGCTTAGCATTTAATAACCCACGTTATGAAAGACAGAGGGAAGCACGAAAAAAAAATAGAAAGAGGAGGGGCAATATGGATCGTTACAATATGAGTTTTTTGGATAAATCTGATACGTGCAAAATGTAACTGGCGAGTGTTTATCAGATATTTTCGGCTTTATCGGAAAACACGAAGCCTTAGTTGATGATACATAATTTGTAAGGCCGTATTCTTTAGTGTAATACAGAGAGCTATATTGCTAACTTTTAGTATTCTGCACTGGTCACAAAATACTCACTTTATTGACTGCTCCATAATCAAATGACGTGCCTGCATTAGTCTGAATTCATAGCGGTCGTGCTAGTCTTTTTTTCCGACATTAGATTCTGTCTTCCTAGAGTCACTTTTTATTTTCGTAAACAACCTGTCATAATATGTTTCCCTCATGCGCTTTCATTAGCTGGTCAACCTATTTCGGTATTTTTTAAACTCTGACAAGGCCTCCAAGTTCTGCGACTGAACTAAAGCGGGTACGTTTTATTTGATCCTTAATCATTTTTTCCCTTAATCTTTAGTGTATTTTTTTCCTTAATCATCTTTTCCTTAATTATTTTGAATAGCGTTCCTTCAATCCAAGGCTTCCTTGCACGCTTGTGTTTTCGGTTTAGCAAGGTCATTGGAACTGCTTGATGGTAACACACTCCAAGTTTCTCAAAAAATACCTCGTGCGCTGCATTGGGGTTCCTTTGCTCAAACACGCATGCCCATCTTATTGACTGAATTATGTGAGCGAAATACTTCAAAGCCTGCAACAATGATGCAGCGAGATAAGTCTTCCACTGTGATATTGCGCTTGCCTTGCATATTTGATACTAAGCAAAAGATCGGCAGATGGTCGCTTACGTCGACTGTTAGCAGTCCAGCAATACAGTCTCGAGAATGAATGTTTGTTACAGCCATGTCGAGTGAAGTAGCACTTTCTGTTAATCTTGTGACTTCCTGTAATAAAATTGGTGCATGCGAAGGACTGTATGTTTCAACAAGCTCTTTAGCTGCATTCTCACTTGATAACATACTTAGGTTGACGTCCCCTATTATTAAGAAAGGCATCAAAAATCTACATAGAAAATAAAGCACAGTTGCTCGTAACGCGTTGTAGATGTAATCTGCTCTTTCACGATTGCTTAGCGCGTTGTGGATGTAATCTGCTATTTTACTGCACACTGGTTGCTCGTAACGCGTTGTAGATGTAATCTCCTCTTTCACGATTGCTTAGCGCGTTGTGGATGTAATCTGCTATTTTACTGCACACTGGTTGCTCGTAACGCGTTGTAGATGTAATCTGCTCTTTCACGGCAGACTGCCTACCTATAACGCGTTGTGGATGTAACCGGCTCTGTTACTGCACAATGGTTACTTATAACGCGTCGTGGATGTAATCTGCTCCGTTACTGTACACTGGTTGCTTATAACCCGTTGTGAAGTAATCTACCCTTTTTACTGCACACTGGTTGTTTATAACGCGTTGTGAATGTAATGTCATCTTTTACAGCACAGTGGTTGCTCCTAATGCTTTATGGATGTAATCGGCTCTCTCACTAAACACTGGTTGCGTAAAACGCGTTGTGGATCTAATCTCCCCTTTTACTACATACTGCTTGCCTATAAAGCGTTGTGGATCTAATCTGCTCTTTCACGACAGACTGGCTGTTTATAACGCGTTGTGGACGTAACCTACTCTTTATTGCACACCACCTTCTTATAACGCATTGCGGATGTAATCTGCTCTTTTACTGCACACTGGTTGCTTTAAAGCGTTGTGAATATAATTCACTTTTTACTTCACACTGGTTGCTTATAACGGGCTGTGGATGATTAAGAACGCAGGTTGAAGAGCGCTTTTCCGTGCCGGTCTTTGCCGACGAAAAGCGCAGCGGCGAAGTTGTTGAGAAATCTAGCTCGCGTCGCTACGTTGCTTTCTTCGTTCAGATAAGCGGCACAGTAATATTAATAATAATTATATGTAGGATTTTACGCCCCAAAAGCTCTATTATATTATGTGAGATGCCGTAGCGGACGGCTCCGGAAATTGTGACCATGGGGTGTTCTTTAATGTACGCTGACATCGCACTGTCCATGGGCCTCCATCATTTAGCCTCCACCGAAATTCGACCGCCTCGGCCAGGATCGAACCTTCGACTTTCGGGTCAGCAGCCGAGCACCATAATCACTGATCCAGCTTGGCGGAGCGCCAGTACATTCCGTTAAAATAAGTGCTACCTTCCTTACGGTATTGCCACGGCACCCTTGTTCTATTAACAGCGCACGAAGAAGTATGTGCAGAACGAATATGAAAAACCTGCAGCTAGCAGTTGAAATGCTGGGATATGCGGCTGATTTTGTTTTGGCGCGCAGCGAAATGGAGCGGATCGAGCTTACGGGCTTGTGGGCAAATGGCTGTCTGCATTTTGAATATGCCCTGGGAGTGCAACAAGAGAATGTCATTCAATGGCGTCTCTCAGTGCTTGCACCACTTTGCGACGTTAAACCCCTAAAATAAAATAACGTACATTTCAACATTTATTTTATTGCGATAGCAATTATATGGAGTCTCGACGGGTTTTTGCCGCCGCCGTTGCCGTCGCCGTCACTTCGCGTATAAAGTCCAAATTCATAGATCCCCCAGCGCATCGTACGTTCTACCCGCGGGTAACAGCGCGGGAGCGGGGTCGACAAACGCGGCTGAAGCGGATATCAATCGAGCCGGCCCATCTCCGCCACTCCGAGGTGTATGCGATAAGATCCCCCCCCGCCTATTCGACCAGCCGGGGAATGCTCAAGAAGAGAGGAAACGCCCCGCGCGTCTTTAACAAGCGCGGAAAGACGCGAGGGGTAGGGGGGGGTCCCTCATGCAGCCACTGCGACCTTTGGTTTTACGAGCGCGGTCGTCGCCGGCGCACGCGTTATCTCGCAATCTCAGCAGCCGACAGCGGGCGGCTGGCTCCTACGTGTTCCGCTCTCAACGCGAGGAGATTGTGCGAACAGTTCCTGGAGCGGCCGTATGCTGTAAAACTAGCATTTTGTAGAGTTGCATGAGATCGGATCCAAAAGAGTTAACTGCCAGCCTCACTTCGAATAACATTAGAATTTAATGCTATCGCATTCATTGCTTCACACTTGCGGTGAAACTGTGACTTTTTTTCGTTGACCATATGCTTTGGAACACATTCAGCGTGACATGAAAGAGTCATCGACACACATAAACAAAGTAGGTAGGACTCTGCTTTTGGGGAATCCTTTCTCAGCACTGTCAGTAGCACACTAACAGGGTGGTGACTGTGCTGGCCATAAAGTTAATTCCTTTTAGGTAGTATCTCTAAGTAGTAGGTACCGTAGTAGTAAAGATCTTAAGTTCGCAGTTACTACCTGTGATTTTGTGAATGTGGCAAGCATTTAATACATCAGACTTAGCCGCAACTTCTTTTGGAGGGCGCGCTAGACTGCGTGCCTTATATTTCTACCCTAGTGTTCTCGCTCAACAGCCGGATAATTTTGTTATATTTTTTCTGAGACTTTTAATGGATGGGTTCTACATGGTCCTCTATTTTTTGTTACCAGTACCTCATTTTAGCGCGCAAAGCTCCGCCGCTGTTTGCATAAAGTTCAGTTTCTTTCGCTTGTATATTTAATCTCCTTCCATACCTTGCGCATATGCTTTATATAACGGAATAACATCAATATACGAATTTCGCAGCAATAGGCCAGGTCGTTAAATTGATGAAGACCAAAGCACTCGCTGCTCTGGGAACCAAAGTTTGGGACGTGCCTTTGCCGCCGTGCAAGAAGCACTCCATGTGGAGTAACGAGTACAATGAATGCATGGCAAAGCATCTCTCACCAACATCGTGGCATCAGTGCTGCACAAATCCCATGGGAAATGGCAAAAACGCCGTCGTTGGATCCGAGGCTAAGGTAAGAAATTTGGACATGATATTGTAACGGGAGTAGGTATATTCAAAAACAACAAACAGATGTATTTACCCAATATACTTTCAGAAACGGTGGAACAAGAACACAAAAGGAGCGCTTGTATCTGTCGTCTTCACCGCCTTCCTGGAGCATTACCTTGTTCGTGATGACTTGTAACGTAGAACTTTAACCGCGGAGAGGGCCGCCTCGGTGCTTAAACAAAAGTGGGGTCATATGTGGGGAACTACGCATTATGACGGGCGCTATGAACGATAGCAATTGATGGTGCGGATGATGACAATGTATTATCCAATGGGGCCTCAGTCAGCTGGCGTAAGGTCTTGTAAAGATCAGAGAAGCGAGAGAAAAGCTGCGACGACGGGTAGACGTAGCGGCAAGGTTTGAGAGCAGGGTCGGAGAGCCAGGAGAGTGGTTAACTTCTTTGTCATGGCTGTCGTAGTTGGCTTTTGGGCACAATATGACAATTGTGTGCACAATTAAAAGTGTACAGACCACGGAACCACGTGGCAGAGTGCACCGAGGCGCCATCTACCGACGCGGCGCCTACTGCGGTGCGCATGCGCATCCAGTCGTATTAGCTGGCTTCTCATGCCGCTCTGTCTGCCATGAGAAGCTTGTCTGATATTACAGCGCTCTGTCTGACATTTCAGCGCTTCTTGCCAGAACGAAAATTGGGTGTAGCTTCAATGTGATCTTCTGCTCTCATCATTTGCAGTGATAACGGAGGTAGTGCGTCGGGCTATGCGTGCTAAGGATGGCCACACAGAATTGCTACAACAGATGTGCCTAAAGGCTTCAACCTATACCTATTTTTCTAGCTTCGTTCAGTCAATAATCAAGCGGAATCACATCAGCTGTGAAACGCAGTCCTACGTACTATAGAAACCGACCGACAGCTTTTTTGTCGATGCAAGCTGGCGCAAAAGGTGAAGGCGTGACCTCGAGCCCTAATTGCCGTTTCTTGAAAGCGCATTATTTGCCACGTTTTCGATTTTCGTAATCTATTATTTCGCACATTTTCAGACAAAAGAAAACGAGAATTTTACAGACTGCTTGCACTGTGTAAATCTACGTGAATAATTACTCTATATGAAAGGTCTTTACTTCCAAGAGCGTGCAGCTATGCAGCACCAGATGTCACAATTAGGTTTAACTAGACGTAATTTCCATAATTCTGCAACATCAAAGTCGGGTACTTCGTGTGGGTTGAGTTAGATGTCACACGCAATAATCATTCATAATTATATTTAGTCATAATTAGATTTAGTATTGACTAATGAGACTCGACTCGGACAGGAGTAATTAGTACCTTCCTGAGCTTGGAATCTCTGAGCTCATGAAGAATTCGACTTGAATTACTTTAATTAATTGGGTTTAATTAGATATGGCCTAATTATACCTAAATATGCTCCTATTAGTTACGACTTGCCATGATTAAGCATACTTAATCAGATTTTTCTGTAGTTACCTTCGCGCCGCCTAAGTGGCTTAGTTATTCATAAGTAGTGTTATTATGTCACGTGAAACTCCAGTATCTAGGGTGTGTTTCGTTGGATCCCAGGATAATTGGTTAGACATAAATAGTCCTGGTCATAATTAACGCTTATTAGAGATAAATAAGTTTAAATAGTACGGAGTCAGTAAGGAGTAATTAGTATCTTCTTGGGCTTGGCTTCTCTGGGCTCCTGGGAAATTCTACTTGTATTGATTGGTCACGATTAGGCTTGCCTTATTTAGACTAATTATTCTTGGCTAAATTAAGGGATACCATGATCAACTATGCCTAATCATATTTGGCTATACCTACCTCGACCCATATGGACTCATCCAAGTATAATTTGGCTTAACATGAAAACAGTAAGCTCGACCATGCTTAATTAGATCAGCCTAAATTAAACCTACTTGTGCTTGGCTTTACTTAGATGATACCATGCTCAACTAGGTGTGATTAGTTTCGGCTATGCTTACTTAACTAGGCTTAACTGAAAAAAAGCAAAGTTTAACTTGGCTTAACGCGACAAAGGCAAGCTGGGCTGAGAAAACTTATAGTTTTGTATGTTTTGCTTCACTAGCTTATACGATGGTAGCTATGCTTAGTTAGGCTAATTAACCTGTGTAAAAAACGACGCAAGCCCGCCGCTTGAACCGGCCCGCCGCAGCCGCTGCGTAAAAGAACGGCACAGATCCGATGGAGCAAAGATAGTGACGCCCAGTTGTCGTTTCGGGCTACGGGCGCCGTAACACCCTCAGACAGAGCGACATGAGAGGCCGCCTGATACGACAGGACGCATTCTGCCGGGACGCATTCGATGCATTCTGCCACGCGATCCCGTGGTCTGTACACTTTTGCTTACGACTGTACACTGTCAATTTTTATGAAAGGGAACACGCGAACGCGTAGCCCGCGCGCTCCGGCGGCTGCTTTCAGCGCCTTCATGCGTGAGCGGGAGCAACCACAGCCTCTTTTCGCGTCATCTAGTGCCGAGCAAAACAACCAGCCGTGGGTGATATGCAGCCGGCTGCAAGATTTCAACCCCCTCCCCCTTGAAGGCGAATACGCAAAAGGCCGGGCCCGCGGCGTGTCGTCTGCTGCTTGTAAACTATGCTTGGCTCGCGAGCGCACTCGAAACGGGGAAGCTCTGGCGCTTGGATTTCACGCGTTACACTTCGGCTGATTTAGTGATTTAGGCGACAGCGGTGCAGCCAGATGGACTTTTCGTGGTGGTTTGCCGTTTTGAAATCCCTCATCGAACAGAAAAAAGTAGCACATTGCGGCACTTGTCAATGCTTAGGGGCGTTTCAGATCTCAGCATAATACAAAAAGTTTGGGCACTTTTGAAAAGCGCGCTGGCCGACCGGTCCTTACAGCGACTCTCGGCGGACGAATTTTGGGTTGTCATCAAGAAGGTGTGCTGAGAAGGGACACGTCCCTAACGGCCGCTCTGTGTGAGTTCCTACGAACTGGAGTGGCTGCTGTCATGTCCTCATATGGTGACGGCACCAAGTATTGACACGTATTGAAATCTGGTGCTTTTTCTTGTCAGTTGATGTGAAAAGTAAAACGACAATTAACGTATTTTTTTTTGTTTGTTTCGATAAACTAAATGAAAATATTTCTTTTTACGTTTCATGCTCACGTCTTTTGCGTTACTTATAAATATCGACGTAAATCGCCCGAACCACCGCGAGACCTTAAAGTATAACGCGCTGACATACTAGTACTTTTTGTATTGCCAGGCGACATGTTCTCGGCAAAGTGGGATTCTATCCAAAAGGTTCTCCACGGCATTTGGTGAGGGATTTCAGGACGGCAAACTACCCGGAAAAGTTCACCTGACTGTACCGCTGCTGCCTAAACAACTCTAAATTAGCCGAAGCGTAACGCGTGAAAGCCAAGCGGTAGACCACTTCGAGTGCTCTCACGTGCCAAGCATAGTTTACCAGCAGCAGACGACACGCCGCTGGCCCTACCTTTTGCGTAATCGCTTTGAAGGGGGAGGGGTTGCAATCTTGCAGCCGGCCGCATCGACTCTGTGGGTTGCATATCACGTATGACTGGTTGTTTCGCATGCCACTAGATGACGCGAAAAGAGGCTGTGGTTGCTATCGCTCACGCTTGAAGGCGCTGCATAAAAATTGACAGTGTAAATCACCTACTGCATGGAATTGAAGGGCTTCTGGAAAACTGATGCTTTACTTCCGCGTGAAAAGCTAGCCTACCGTAAAATTGAATAAACAGTTACTTTCTGTGCTCATTTGCGTAAGTTTCTAGGGTCCCTTATGACTTCGCCTCAGACGACTCGATGGCGAAAGGCTTCTTTTCTTCTCAGTGCATGTATTGCACCTCCCTTTCTCCCCGTGCTTTTGCATGGCCTCAGAGATTCCGACCACCTTTGATCAAGAGATGATGTCATCTGATGGCGTCGTTATGCTGCAGCACTGTCTGACCTCATAGTAATGTCATGGTGACGTATATGACAATAAGTCGCTCCATGGTGGGGTCATGTATAGGCATCTAAGGCTTTCGCCTTAATAATGTTGTAGAGAGGATTCCGGTACCGTCGCCGGACATTACGACCCTCTTCTGTATACCTTTCACGCTGTAATTGTGCAGTGCCAAATAAAGAAATGTTTGATTTAACTTGAAATATCCAAAACCAAATGATTCCTAACAGAGCGCGAATGCCCTGAGGGGCTCGCTTAACCTTAAAATAAAAAAAGGTTTTTAATTAGGAGAACGAAACGCGAAGTTAGACTTCAAGAAGAGATTCTCGGATGTCAGGTAATTGAGGTTAAATGCACAGACCATTACCCAATGTTTGCTGTTTCACTTTAGAGTTGTTACATCGCAATTTGTTTTCACAGAGTCCGGGGCGGAATCACCGGTCTGCGAGTGGTGGACGCCTCCGTGATGCCGGACATTGTAACGGGCAACCTTAACGCCGCCGTCTACATGATTGCGGAGAAAGGTGCTGCGATGATTTTAGAGGATAACAAATAAATTGCGCCAGCGCCATAACGTGGCTGCTACATCACAGGTGTTTGTTTTACAGGGTTTCTTTACAGAGATGCTGTCATCCTCTACTTAGTCGAGATTTCCGGCGGCGTTGTCCTAAGGGTAAAGGAAGGCACCTTATGTGCTTGAAGAGACACATACATAGATCTCTTGATATCCGGCGAACCACGTTAATCACTGCCCTCTCTCTCAATAAAGTGTAAGCCCCAAATGAGCTTCCAAACTACATAAGTTATAATGAAATATCGTAATCCCGTAATGTCCCCCCACAGATGCTTTCAGGTGAAGGTTGCTTTGTAGCGTCACATTCTCCGTATTTGTTTTGTTCTTGCTCCAGCCGACAAGCGAAATGGCAATGGTAGCAACCATGTGTAGTTTGACACAAATGATACTGGCCGCATTGGCGCGGTCCGCACGAGTAGCGACGATGACGACTACGAAGTATACGCCGCTATGTTTGCTGGATTTGTCGTTGCACAAACTACTATGTAACTGTGAATTAGGATAATGGCCTGCGTGCGGCCCACAGGTTTCACGCGCGCTTTGCTGCATTCCCGCACGAAATGCCGGGACTTCCGTTGCTTTTATCGTACGAGATGCGTGCCGCATTCAAATTGGCAGATCGGGTGGCGCTGCTCTCAGCATCACTGATCTCCTCACTGCCCGACACCTCTACTCCTGTTCTCTCAGTGGAATTCGTCATATATAATGGCCAACCATGTAAATTTTCCCCCCCTTTTTTATCAGGATATTTGTATTTGTGTTTATCCCAATAAACATTCATAATAGTTGTAATTGAGAAGGTTTAACATCCCAAAACCACGATATGATTATTAGAGACACAGAGAGCTCCGCAAATATCGGCCAGCTGGGGTTGTTTAGCTTGCACCTAAATCCAAGTGCATGGACATCAATCATTCTTGGTCTCCATCGAAAATACGGCCGCCGTGGCCAGCATTCGACCATGCGACGTGCGGGTCAGCAGTCGAGCACCATTACCACTAGAGTGCCGTGACGGGTCCCAATAAACTTTCCGTTGCTAGTAGGCGCTTTTGCGTGTGCCTTCCTTGTAGCCGTGTTATTTTTTTTCCTTTTTTCTGTGGAAGCTGTTATGACGTCACAGCGGCCACTTTTTGGCGCCGTAGTTGTCCGCCGCCACCACCGCCGGCTGTTCGTAACCGGTATAGCACGAAATAAGAGAAAAAAAAAGAAAAAAAAGCGAAAACAACATCCAGGATGGAACGGGGTTCGAACCAAGGGCCCCCCTCCGTGGCATCCCAGTACTCTACCACAGAGCCATGCCGGTTTTTTCCTGAAACTCCTTCTCAAAAAGACCCTACACAGGCCTTCATGTCGGGAAGGAACCACGTTGACATGCGTTGAATAGCGTGGTAGAAGAGTTAAATAACTACCGGGTATCACACAATGCGAATTGTGTAACCAGGCGTCACACAATGCGAATTGCGCATCAAGTGGTCGTTGAATGCTTCCAACCCATTACAAGAGGCTCACCCATAATTCCTTATCGTCATCAGCCACAGCATCAACAAAGTGCACACAATGCCTTACGAATGTGTCGCTGGTGCGACGCTTCCCTGCAGAATGACTGATAATGGCATACGGATGCTTGCCTACTTCACAAAAATTATGGTGATATATAGCCAAGTGGTGATACCTCCCAAGTGTACTTGTATTAGTTGCCAAAGAAGCCCATAAGGTCCCTATGATCCGTTTCCTCAGGACCCAAAAAGTTTTTTCTCCCTCTCTCTCTCTTTCTCTCACGTTAATGTATATATTATAGCATGGTAGCAGAGTAAAGTAACGACCGCGTGTTACACTATGCGAATTACGTAACTAGTGGGTCGTCTGAAGCTTCCAACCCATTAAAAAGGTCTCAGACATAATTATTCGTCATAATGGGCCACCGCCACAACAAAGTGCACTAATGCTTGGCAAATGGGTAGCGGGTACCTCTCTTCTCCGCATACTGATAAATAATTGCGTAGTGAATGCTTCCCAACTTCACAAAAATTATGATTTATTGGCGTAGTGGGTTTTTGCAAGTGTACTTGTAATAGTAGCCCCAAGAGAGTTTACAACGCGCTGTAGAAATTCCGCTTTCCAAGCTTTCACTGTGATTGTGCTACGCTTTCAGCGCAGGCCTGGCGTTTTTAACGCGATAGCGTTCAATAGCTCATTTCACAAAAAACAGCCAGGCCTGCGCGGAACGCGCTGCACAGCCACAGCGAAAGCTGGGAGAGCGGCCTTTTGATAGCCTTTTTTAAACTCTCTTGGGGCAACTACTACAAGCGCACTTCCATGGTACCCACTACGCCATAAATCATCATAATTTTTGTGTAGTGGGGAAGCGTCTACTGTGCCATTATTCGTCGTTCTTCAGAAAAGCGCGGTACCCCGCTACACTCTTGTAATGCATTATGTGCACTTTGTTGATGCTGTGGCTGACGACGATGAAGAATTTTGCCTGAGGCTTTTGTAATGGGTTGGAGCATTGAACGCCCCACTAGTTACGCAATTCGCATTGTGTGATGCCTGGTTCTTACTTTACTCTTCTAAAACGCTTTACAACACACGTTAACGCGATTCCTTACCCGACATGAAGCCTGCATAGGGTCAGTTTGCACCGCAGTTTCAAGCAGCGGAGTAGCTCAGTGGTAGAGTGCTGGACTGCCACGCAACAGACCCGGGTTCGATTCCCATTCTGGCATAGGTGTTTTTTATTTAGTTAGTTTTTTTTCTTATTTCGTGCGATATTGGTTACGGACACCGGCGGCGGCGGCGGACAACTACGGCGCAGGAACGACCCTTGTTGTGATCTCATAACAGCTTTCGCTGTAAAATTTAGGTGTCGGCGTCGGTGTCGGCATCGTTGGTTGTGAGCCAAAAATCATCGCCTTGTGCGTGACCGGAAAATGGAGAAACATGCAAACAAAATAAATTATAAACATCTTCGATCCGCGTGAGGATCGAACCAGGCCGTCTGCATGGCAAGCAGGCGTCTACCACAGAGCCACGCGATTGCTTGAAGCTGCTTGGGAAAAAGCACTGCATGAATGTCATGTGGTGGAAGGAGTCCCCTTATCGCATCATATATTGTGCGGAAGAAGCGTGGAATCGCGCCAGGCGTCAAAACATGAATAGCACAACGAGTGCGTGTTTTAAAGGCCCACCCATTAAAAAGCGCTGAGACAAATTTAAGCATCAGCTCGAAAAAATTACACCATCTCCCGCTAAAGGGAACCATGAGTAGATGTGAAGCAGCGGGCGCTAACGCTTACACTGGCGGCGGCGTTGACGCTGGCGCTCATCGCAGCGTTGCGCAGGAGAGAAAACTGGGGAGGCGCAAAGCACGCAGTGAAGGAGCGGTGTTTCCTACTGGAACATGCCAATCGCTGCTAATGGGCAATGAAAGATAGAAGACTCCGACTGGACACAGAGACCCGCAGTCCGCTTTTAGTTAACGCGCACGCTGCGAATTTCTATTCGTTCAACGACGCACAGGAGAGATCTCCCACCGGCCCCACCTTGCTGGTCAAGATTCAGTGCCATATATACGGGGTGGCCAGTGAACGGTTGTGCAGCGCGAGCAGTCGGTTTTTTCAAACAAGAAACTCGCTAGCAGACGCTGCCTGCGTCGGCGTCGCGAGGCGAGAGGAGCGGGACGCGCATGCGCAGTGGGAGTGGACGCCGCGGGCAGGGATGCCTAGAGGAGAGAGGGGGGGAGCGTAGGACGGAAGAGAGGGGGGGACGCGCCTCCTGCGCAGTGAGGGTGTGGTTGCCGCGGGGAGGGATGCCCAGAGGAGGGAGACAGGAGGTTTTTTATTTTTATTTATTTTTTTTGAAAGGGTTTGCGCATGCGCAGCAGTGGGTGGTCTACGCGGCACACCACCACCACCACCACCACCGGATTGAGCTTCGCCATAAGATGCTCCACGTCTAAAAGCTTGAACAAACCGAGCGGATGCGTAGGTTCGCGTGTTGCCCTACGGACGACTAGCGAGCCCTTCGTTGATTCGCAAAATGACCAATTATGGCGTAGCGGGCACTGTACTTTCAGTAGGCATTGTAGGCTAGTCTGAAACGACCAATCTTGCGCCCACAGTAGTTCGTTTCCATACGGCATGGTTGGGGCATGCATCGTGAACAGAAGGCTCTTCTAGAAGTTGAGAAGGCGATGCGCACGGGTCCCGATTACGCTTCCTCGTTCTACTCTAGATCGCGAAGCACAAGTGTCCTCAAATTTTTAGATGCGAAGCATCTTATAAGGAGGCCTGTCCCCCCCCCTTCACACCATTGTCCGCCGTAGCCACGCTAGTGTGATGACGATGACGCTGCCATCACGGAACACCACATGCAAGGTAACCATTAGGACGATGATGATGACGCTGATGACGATGAAGAATGAGGGCGTTCCAGACCACACATTCTCTTTCTGTCATGAATGAAAACGATCGTGAAGGCGCTCTCGCCCGCGAAAGGCAAAGCAGCAACGCCGACAACAAGCTGCTACCCCGGTGGTGAGGACGCGGAGAGCTGCGGCTCAACGGCAAAAACACATTGTATATACTGTACACACGCGTTGTCACTCATTTACATGCGCGAGTGGGCAATGTCACGGGTGATTCACGGCAATAATGATCCCCAGTGCGTTCGCCCACTCGTCATGATTCACTTCGTGCAAATGGGGAGATTTTTTTTTTGATCACCAAATTTGCAGCCAAGTTGTTGAGCAGAAGCTAGTAGAGTTTTTAATTATTGAACACGAAATAATAGAATTCTAACCAAGGAAGACCACAGCAATTAGAGCACAGTTTCTCCCTATTGCTTGGTCTGCAAGGCACATAGAAGTTGCAATTAAATCAATAACTAATAATGCATTCACTGGGCCATGAATATAGTTTACGTAGAAAAGACAGTGTTCTTGCCAAATGCAGAATAATTTTGGAACATTGCATCGAACAAGTTAGTGCGATGATTAAACATGGAAACAGTTTCCACTTGAAGCCGCAGATCAAATTTGATTAGTAGAGCTTACTAATACTATTCCTGTTTCAGGTGGTCAAATCTGGTTAATGGAGGCGCTAAAAAAACGATTTTCCTGAAAAAAAATGCATTTTTGAAAACATTTTGGTTTGGATTGCTGGTCCATTATTGAACATGCTCACAAAGTTTGGCCGTCATTTGTGCAGCAGAAAAGAATAAAACGAATTCTTTTCGCGATACGGTGGCGCCCACTTGCTTTCGAAAGCGCCCCTGAAACACTCTTATGAAAAAGCGGCAGCAAAACGGGCAACAAGTCGAACGCGAAGTGAATGCCCGTGTTGGAAAGTTTTTTGTTTCGCACCTTTTAGTCACCGAAGACTTTCTGTCGCCTGTACACTAGAGGACAAACAAAATAAATCAGTAATTCACATTTTTAGCCGCGCCGAAACCAGAGTGGCTGGCAAACCGGAACCGAAGATCTAAATGGCGAAGACCTATCACGTGACCATTTCCAAGCTTCTTACGCGAAAATTTTGAGTTACCCCTGCTGCGTTCGTGTGCTGTTCGACTTATCTGTTGTTTCGCCTGCGAGTTCATTGCGATCAGCGGGTGGTCCGTTTTGTGACCAACAGTTGTTGTGAGCAACATTCATAGCTCGATTATGAAAAAAAAATAAAGCACGATTGGATTCAATTGTCAAAGAACAGCGTGGCGTTGATGAAGAAGGCCTTACATATGCAGCAGGTCACCTTGGTTAATTTGTTTTGACCATCAGAATAAATGGTGTGTTGTAAAATCTTAACTCCTTTTTGTCAGTTTGCACTTCGGGAAAGAATGAGCCTGTTAGAAAAACTATCGTTTCCTAACTACTTAGCGAATTGCTGTTTACAAGGTTGTTTATAGACTGAAATTTTGTCAGGAACAGGATCGAGTACTTTTCTGATCCCTAAATATTTTCTAACGCAAGGAAAATTCGGATGTCTGGCATACAGTGACAACAAAAAAAATTATGATCGGTTACCGAGCGTTTGCATTTTTACAGAAACGGCATAAAAATACGTGACTGGTCTTATCCTACACTACAAACAAGCTAGAATGCATGTAATTATAAAACACTGGTACAATTTTAGCAATATTTAAACCATAGTTTTCCTAAGTTGGCATGCAAGATTGATCATAATATCAGCCATAGGGTTTATATATATATATATATATATATATATATATATATATATATATATATATATATATATATAGGTTCGGATCCTGCCGGTGGCAAGTTATCTTTTCGTCCACTTTCATTTCTTCACGTTTACATTACAATTACTTCTAATATAGCTTCCCCTATACTTTCCTTGGCATCTTTGTCTGTTAGTTCTCATTAATACTATGTTTAACAAAGCAAACGAGCCCTTAAGTTTACAATTCCTTCCTTCATTCATAACGAGGGTCTCGTTCTGGCAGACTTGATGCCTTCAGGTGGTATGCGAGGGATTACTAGTCAGCTGCCCTCTCGTAATAAGATCACGTACTACGTGACGCCTACAGGCAAAAAAAGAGTGTTCCACACTCGCCGTAATGGCAACAGGCGGCGCTGACTGACGCTCCCACGTTTAAGTACACATATATACCCCATAAAGTGGACGGGGAGATGACCGCCACCGTAGCTCAGTGGTAGAGCATCGGACGCGTTATTCGAAGGTCGCAGGTTCGGATCCTGCCGGTGGCAAGTTATCTTTTCGTCCACTTTCATTTCTTCACGTTTACATTACAATTACTTCTAATATAGCTTCCCCTATACTTTCCTTGGCATCTTTGTCTGTTAGTTCTCATTAATACTATGTTTAACAAAGCAAACGAGCCCTTAAGTTTACAATTCCTTCATTCATAACGAGGGTCTCGTTCTGGCAGACTTGATGCCTTCAGGTGGTATGCGAGGGATTACTAGTCAGCTGCCCTCTCGTAATAAGATCACGTACTACGTGACGCCTACAGGCAAAAAAGAGTGTTCCACACTCGCCGTAATGGCAACAGGCGGCGCTGACTGACGCTCCCACGTTTAAGTACACATATATACCCCATAAAGTGGACGGGGAGATGACCGCCACCGTAGCTCAGTGGTAGAGCATCGGACGCGTTATTCGAAGGTCGCAGGTTCGGATTCCTGCCGGTGGCAAGTTATCTTTTCGTCCACTTTCATTTCTTCACGTTTACATTACAATTACTTCTAATATAGCTTCCCCTATACTTTCCTTGGCATCCTTTGTCTGTTAGTTCTCATTAATACTATGTTTAACAAAGCAAACGAGCCCTTAAGTTTACAATTCCTTCCTTTATATATATATATATATATATATATATATATATATATATATATATATATATATTGTAAGGAATCACAAGAGACAACGCCCTTGCTACGGGCCGGCTGTTCTTTATCTGGTCTTCGTCTTCATCTGCTTCCCTTCGCTAGCTCTCCGCGCGCTAGAACCACGCTGCCGCTCTTAGTCATCACATTCGGCCATGACTGCGCGCGCGCGGAGATGCCGACAATTGTTCTGGTGGGCGGGGTTGGCTGGTTCGTGGTGGTCGGTTCCGATCGCACTGCAACCTGGATTGGGGATCTGCGAGAAGAGTCTCTGGTGGGCGAGACTGGCTGCCTCGCGGTGGTCGGTCTGGGCCACGCAGCGACGTCATGTAAGCTGTCAAAGATGCATCGGGCGGCCGACCTTGGCTATGTCGCAAAGGAAATGCCAGATGCCGAATACAAGGAGGAGATCGCCGGAACAGCATCCAAAGGAACACCGTGGTGGGCGCGGCTTCTCGGTGCTGCTTCTCACTTTCGTCCGCATCACTACCGACACCGGAAGGATGGTCAGTACATTTGTGAGGAAAAAGAATCTTTCGTGGCTTCAGCGAAACTGAGAAGCCCCTTTGGTTCGCCACTCTCTCTTCGTTAGTAGTGCAACGTGTACAGCCTTTTCCATCTACGTCCGACGGCTCTGGAGCCCGTCCGCGTGACATACTGGGCACCTTCGTTGGGGGGTTGCAGCGTGCGGTGCTTGAGGATAGATGATGGTACGTAAGCATGCGATGGGATTAGCGACTGGACAACACTCTTGCTCTGGTGCCGGAGAACCTCGCCCGACATCAGTGGGTTGGGCACGCTAAGCCCCGTTTCATCGATCCTTTGCAAGTCTCCGACGATGCTCTGCGGGTCCTGTCCTTTCAATGCGGCTAGTCTGACTATTTCATGGTGCTTCTCGTTCTTTTCGGATTCCCTTGCTGCATTTTCCTGCTCATTTAGCACGAGGTGGCCATCGACGCATGCGGCCAATGATTGCGCTTGATGTCGCGGATGCAGCTGTGACGAGTCTGAGAAGACGTTGCTAATTGTCACGGACTCGTCCGTTCTCTGAATTGGTCGCGTATCGAGCACGAGAGGCGCCGGCACGTCCAAGTCCCGAAGGGAAAATGATATTGGAGCCAGCGTTACCAACTCCCGTGGATGGAATGAAGTCTCGGATTCTTGTAGTAGTGTTACGGTTTCGGACACCGGCGCAGTGCCACAGCACTGCGTGAGTCCCGTGTTTGTACGAGGGGAGGGCGGGAAGCTCTCTGGTAAGCTGCACTGCGCAGTGACAGTCTCGAAGATGTGGCCTTCCGCTGCTCCGTCCTCGGTAATGTTCATGTTCGACTCGTTGGTGGCACAACAAACCGGACCGAAAGCAGCAATGAGAGCTGTACACCACTCCGCCCATGATTGTCGCTTGATGCCGTCATAGTTGTGCCATGCCTTGGCTGCGCCTCGGAGATGGTCTATGGAAATGAGCCATTTATGATCCTCAGGCCAGGAATGACGAGAACCGAGCGCGTTGACCGTCCCTACCCAAGCGTCGGCATCGTCCTGCAAGCCGGAGAATTCCGGAAGTTCCGAAATAGCTGGAGGTGGTAAGGTGGCAGGCCGGAAGCAGGAGCTCAACGACGTCAAGCGGTCAAGTTGTTGCGTCATATGCGTGATGGCACGCATGAGCTCCGCGACGCTGTCGGGTGAGGCACCCGCATAGCCGGGATTCACGTCCGCGGAGTATGCAGTGGCAGCAGCACTCACGGCAGCGAGGTCCACGGCCAAGGAAGCCTGGACGCCATCCCTTGGAGGCTCATACGTTGGATGAGTCCAGGGCAAGGGGTTGGCGCAAAGGGAAGCCTGAACGGCGTTCCCGGGCAACAGAACGCTGTGCGCTGTTTCGGCGATGCCGGGATATGGCTGCCCTTGGGCCACCGAGAAGGCCTGGACGCCGTCCTCGAATGGTGGCGTAGGTGCTCCCGGCCGTAGGAGGGTCCTGGCGTCCATTGTCGAGGAAGCGTGGACGGCGTTCCTTAGACGTAGAGACCCTCAACGCCGACGACCCAGGAGCACGTCGAGGTGGCTTCAGCCGCAAGGTTCAGTTGTCGAACTGCGCCATTGTAAGTGTGGTGTGTTAGCTAGTTCCGATTTAACAGAGTTCCAGTTTCGGTTTCTTGTAAAGTATTTTCGCCCTTAGGGGGCGCCACCTTGTATATATATACCCGGCACTGTACCTAATAAATCAGTTCCTGCTTGGCTACCGGCTGCTGCTGTACTGATTTACGGCCGGCGCTTCGGGCGCCGTGCCCTTTGTTCTCCGTGCGTCGCGTCCGACGCACGATACCACATTTGGCGACGAGGACCTTCAATCCACGTGCATCAAGGGATACGGTGGGCATCCAGCCTTACTTTTTGTGCTGTCGACTCAGCGCCCGTGCAAGCTACCCACCTGTACTGTATTTTACGGATCCGACTTCTACATTTCGGGGTTTTGACGTGCCGGTGTCTGTCACGAGGCCTGACTACGACTTCGCGTCCCTCCTGAACTGCTTCGTCTCGGCTCTCTTCGGCAAGCATGAACGCGGCCATCCCTCCGCCTCCGTTTCTGCAGTGCCCCGGCGTACCGCCGATCCCATGGAGACAGTGGCGTCCCGTGTTGGAAGTTTACATCGACGCCGCTGCCAGGGACGCCACGCCGGAGCACAAGAAGGCGCTGCTGCTGAACGCCTTAGGCGTCGAGGGACTCAACGCCTACCTGCGTGCCGCCGAAGATGAGCAGCAGCCGGGTGCCGACCGGCCAACTCAGGAGGAGACGCCGAACGTGTACGACGCAGCTCTTACGCTGCTCAGCCAACTCTTTGACCCTCAACCGGACGCGGCGTGTCTGCGCGCCCGCTTCAAAACCCTGTGCCAGGGACCGGACGAGTCGGCGGTCCAATTTATTCAAGAAGTACGCCGAGTAGCCAAGCTGTGTGAATTCGGCGCGGCGAGTGATATCCTTGCGTACGACCAGATCGTCTCTGGCATCGCGTCGCCGCACTTGAAAATGACTTTTTACAAAATGGGCAAAGACTTCACCGTGCAGAAGGCGCTCGACATTGCGAAGGAGGAGGAGCGCGTTGACCGCGCCTTACTACAGCTATCCGGAGTTCAAGTCGACGCCGTGTCGTCACGTACAGTTCAAGATGGCGGCGCAACTCGCCGAATTCTTCAAAATGGCGGGCCAAATGGCGGCCGTCCTCCTCAAGCTTTGCCGCAAGATGGCGCCGGCGAAACTTCGTCTGCGGACACCTCCTCGCCCACCACGGCTGCGGACACCTCCTCTCCAGCTTCGCCGCTGGTTCGCGCGGGCGCCTGTTACCGCTGCGGATCGACGCGGCATTGGGCCAACTCCGCCGCCTGCCCAGCCAGGAGCCGGACGTGTTCGCGGTGCGGACGGCGTGGACATTTCGCGCGGGTCTGCCGCACTAATACGGAGTCGCCGACCGGTCAGCAGGGCACATCGACGGTGACCAACACAGTTACTGTCCTACAAGTGGACAATTCGGTCACCACTATTGGACTTCTTCATCTTCCCGCCCGGATCAATGGATCCATTCTCAACATGCTCATCGACACTGGAGCGGCTGTGTCACTCCTCAACGTTCAAGATTATAAAAGGAACTTTTCACATATCAAGCTACTTCCTTCGCACCTTGTTCTTCAGAATTATTCAGAGCAAGCCATAAATAATCATGGATATTTCAAGGCAGCAGTCTCTTTCAACGGCAACTGCGCCACGATTCCTTTCTACGTCACGGAGAGGGGCACCTCGCTCCTGGGATTGGATGCCATCCGAGCTCTGAAAATAGTCATCACAGGTGAAACCCTCACTTGTTCTCTCGTCGACTCTTCGGCGGTTCCGGCGAATGCGCCACCGGAGTATCAGCACTTGTTTTCGGCGGACAATCGTTCTTGGGGCTAGCTGGATATTATGCAAAGTTCTTACCGCATTATGCGGATGTTGTTGAGCCTCTGCGCCGCATGCTCCGGCAAGGTCAGAGTTTTAAATGGTCCGCTGAGGCCAATGCCAGTTTCAACCAGGTTAAAGAACTACTGGCTGACCGCCCGGTCATAAACATTTTTGATAACAATCTTCCGGTGGTGGTTACCACCGATGCATCCAATGTCGGCATTGGCGCAGTGCTTCAACAACAGAGAGGAGATCAGCAGCTAACTGTTGCTTTTGCATCTAGAACATTGTCCCCGGCGGAACGCCGGTATTCAGCAGGGGGAACGCGAAGCTCTTGCTTGCTTGTTCGCGGTAGAAAAATGGCATGTGTATCTCTGGGGCCGTCATTTTACATTACGGACTGACCACCAGGCTTTAACTACGTTACTATCAGCTGGCGCTGTGGGGCGACGCCCCTTGCGGATTTCTCGATGGTGCGCCCGGCTGTTATACTATAACTTTTCTGTACAATATTGCAAAGGTGCCGATAATGTCGTGGCGGACGCATTATCTCGGCTGCCAGTCCAGCTTCCGCCAGCACAGGCGCCGGAAGAAGAGATAATTTCTTTGGTTGCTGCATGCTTAAATAAGGATGAGTTACAGGCAGCCACTGCTAATGATAGTACTTTCCAGCAGCTGATTCAATTCATTGCTGAGGGTTGGCCTCCAAAGAAGCATATAACTCCAGTACTTGTGCCTTACTTTGCAGTGAAAGACGAACTGTCTTATGCCGATGGACTCATTTTCCGCGGGGAACGTGTTACTGTTCCAGAAACTTACAGGGGGCAATTAATCCAGTTAGCCCATGAAAATCATCCAGGCATAATCCGTACAAAGCAGCTGCTTTGTGACAGGTATTGGTGGCCGTGTCTTGACAAACAAGTGGAAAGTGCTGTTCGGCACTGTTACATCTGTCAGGCTGCCGACAAATCGGCGAAACCTGTCTTTGCACCCCTACAACCAGTTTCTTTGCCTGAGAAACCGTGGGAGAAGTTGGGCATGGACATTATTGGTCCTCTTTCGAATGTCCCCTCAGATTGTCGCTTTGCAATCACTTTAATAGACTATTACTCCAAATGGCCGGAGGTTTGCTTCGTTCGAGACGTTACGTCTGATGCAGTCATCACCTTCTTGACTTCCATTTTCTGCCGTGAATGTTTTCCAGCATGCTTAGTAACAGACAATGGTCCCCAATTCAAGTCTCATCAGTTTGAAACTTTCCTTTCCGAACGAGGGATTCAACACCTCTGTTCTTCCAACTACTATCCGCAAGCAAATGGCCAAGTTGAGCGCTTCAACAGGGTCCTGAAAGAGTCCATTCAACTAGCTCAACTAGAACAACGGCCTTTAAAAAAGGCAATTACTGAGTATTTAGGTACTTACCGTTTTTCTTCTCAGGCAACTACGGGATCATCTCCTGCGATGTTGCTTCATAAGCGTCAACCCCGCACAGCGGTTGACATAACTGATCTGCCGTTGCCGTCTACTTTTCGGTCCTTTTCGGACAATACCATAAGGACGCGAGTTTTTCATAGACAGGAGTACATGAAGAATTATGTCGATCAAAAGCGAGGAGCCAAACCTCCAGTCATTCAGGTAGGCCAAAGAGTCAAAGTACGGGTCCCAGGAAAACAACATAAGTATAGAGGTCCGTTTACAGTTATGTCTTCGGTGGGTTCCCATGCATTTAAACTCAGTGATGGATCGGTTTGGAATGCTTCTAAACTTGTAATCGTCCACTCCGAACGGGAACCACCTTCACACTTGCACTCGTCAATACCTTTGCAGAACCAGTTGCCATACTCTGCCTCGGTTCCACGATTGGTTTCTGCCCCTATTCCTGCAGCATCGCCATCTTTCCCTGGGGGAAATGGTATTCAGGCACCGGTTTCAAATCCGGCTGTGGTGCCCAGCCACCATAGAGTTTTACCGTGCACCGAGCACGCTTCAGAGTCCTCGGACTCTTCTCAGGCTCCGTATCAACACTTGACTGACGAGCCCAGTCCCCATGATAGTACCCTTCCTAACACTAATGGACATGCTTCCGAACCTTTGGGTTCCCATGTTTCGCGTCAAGTTTCTCCGTCCCCAGCTACAGCTGAGGGACGCTTAAGTGAGTCATCGGACTCTAGTTAGTCCTCTACGCTCTCAGCTGTGCCTGAGCAGCGCGTAACTGAGCCATTAGGCTCATCTGAAGATACAGAGCTTACTGCTCCGCAAGGGAGCACTTCAGAACGCAATGCGCCTCGGCGTTCGAAACGGTTGCGTAAAAAACCGTCCAGGTTTCAGGACTTTGTGTCCTAAATTCTTTTTTTTTACTCGCTTGTTGAAATCAGTGTGCCATATTTGTGCATTCTTGTGTGTATGCTGTGCATCTATTTATTGTATAATGGTTATAAGTCCTACCGCTTGGTACACTGGTATGCTGTGAATTCTTTGTTGTATTTTGTTTGTATAAGTGCCTTCAGCTAGAGTGCGCTGCGTACTTTGCTTTGTTCCCTTCTCGTGCCGGTTCTTTCTTCACCATTTGGACGTTACTCCAAAAGAGGGGGGGGGATGTTAAGGTTGGTAGTTCAAGGTTGTACACGGTATATTTGTCACGATTGCTTCTCTATAGTTGTAGAAGGTTGCACAAGTTACTGTCTATCAATTGACGTCTGCATTAATCACTGTATAAGGATGTTTAGAGCCACATGTCCTTTTCATTCTAGGGGGGATGATGTGGTGTGTTAGCTAGTTCCGATTTAACAGAGTTCCAGTTTCGGTTTCTTGTAAAGTATTTTCGCCCTTAGGGGGCGCCACCTTGTATATATATACCCGGCACTGTACCTAATAAATCAGTTCCTGCTTGGCTACCGGCTGCTGCTGTACTTCTTCACGGCCGGCGCTTCGGGCGCCGTGCCCTTTGTTCTCCGTGCGTCGCGTCCGACGCACGATACCCACAGTAAGGAATCACAAGAGACAACGCCCTTGCTACGGGCCGGCTGTTCTTTATCTGGTCTTCGTCTTCATCTGCTTCCCTTCGCTAGCTCTCCGCGCGCTAGAACCACGCTGCCGCTCTTAGTCATCACAATATATATACATACATATATATATATATATATATATATATATATATATATATATATATATATATATATAGTTCAAAAAATATATCCAGCACGTAGGAAAAATGGTTTTTGGGAAGGACTTCCTACGTGCTGGATATATATTTTTTGAACTGTTACTTCCGGGTCCTATGTTAGCCCTTCATTGTTTGTATATATATATATATATATATATATATGTATATATATATATATATATATATATATATATATATATATATTCCTGCTAGGGTGCTGACATATGGAATACGTTATGATAACAAGAAGCTAGGCCATCCCTGGCTGTTTTATGAAAATTAGTGCGGCAGTTCGAAAGTGGACTCTCCAGCCCCGCATCCCCCCTCATGATGAACAGCCCAGCTTCATATCGTTGTGCTCTGTTTTAACGCGATAGCGTTAAAGAGCTCGTTTCGCAGAAATTCCGGCGTCGGCGTAGTTGGTTGTGAGCGAAAAATCATCATCTTGTTCATGACCGAAAAATCGAGAAACGATGCAAATAAAATAAATAATAAAAATTTCCGGGTCCCAATGAGGATCGAACACAGGCGGTCTGCGTCGCAAGCAGGCGTTATACCAGACAGCCACGCTTCTGCTTAGGATTACATTGAAAATAACTTCCTCTGCTCGGAAATGCAGTGACAATAACATTCGTGCTTTACAAACACACGCGTCCTGTATACAGGCGTCACCATACAACATGTAATATCGCAGCAATATTGCGTGGTACAAGCGTACATTGCCATCTGGCGTCAGAAGATGTGAATATCATAACGACATTGTGGTTCAGAGCCGTCCACCCATTACAAAAGGCACACACGTTACTGCGCGTATTCCCTTAAGACCACGTAGTGGGTGAATAGCAAGTTAGAAAACATTTCTCGCATTTCCCGCGCATAATTGCTCGTGGTTTAAAGCATGCTACCCGTTACATAGTATGCACTAAGTGATTGAAGTACGCACTAGGGACAGGATATTGCTATCGCGTTCAACTCTTTAAGGCGAAGATTAAGGGTCCCCCAATCTTGTCACATTTATGGAAGAATACGCGCGGCGCACCAGAATTACCAACTTGACAGAGCAGCTGACGGCATCGGCCGACACGACAGAACAGCTTGTAGAAAAGTGCAGTTTATCTGAAATTTATAGAAAAAAAATGGCTGCTAAATGCGCCAGAACAGCAGATAAAGGTAGCCAGAAAAGAGCCATCAAGCCAACTTGAAAATTTCGCCCACAGACGTGGTCGTACAGTTGCCAGTACGGCGCAAAGTAGCCATGAGTGGCAGCCGTGAGCCAACCTCTCCATAAAACTATTTATTTAGTAAGTCGCGCATCAACATGTACGTGTGTGTCTGAAATATTAACACCTATTGCAGGAGATACTTTGTAATCGTTTGGTCCTTTTGTGTGGGCTATGCCTTCTTTTTCGCAGGTTGTTTGAAGGTTACTTTTATTTGCTTTCTTTGGAAAGACTGTTTTAACAGTACTGATTACATGAGTGCTGACTTCAGCTAGTTATATTGGAGCGCTTTAAGACGTAATTATTGTAAACCAAAGAAATCTGTTTTCATTCTTCATCGTACTTGCAGATGTTCTTGTCATATTGAGGAAATCTGACTTCGCATTCATCTTCAAAGTGTGCCTGGCAATCTTCTGGTACAGCATCCGCCATAGACGGTCGTATCCACAACATGCATACTGCAGAGGCAATAAAGAAAACGTTTTTATTACAAAAGCAGGCGACCAGGTGGGCAAAGTCCAAGTACAAGCAACCTTAATATGTGTTATTTCACTCTTGTAATTATTTCAGCATCTAGAGCTGTTAAAGAAGAAGTGACATAAAATTTGAAACTTGTGACGCGGCCTTCACTCGACAGCATGGCATGCATAAGTTTTTGAAGGAAGTACGAATTGTCTCCATTATGTGGAAGTAATTTTATTTCGAGGGCGAACAGCTTGCGAAAGCTCGACGGGGCGTTTAGCACCCTGCGACATCGACAGAATTATGACGCTTTCAGCGGTTCCGCAGGCCCTGCCGCAGGCGCTGAGTCACTGCGCTCGTAAAGATAACGTCGACGATCTAAGCGTTGTCATCGTGGTGCCGACTGGCGGCGACGCTAGACAGCGGCTTCACTTCCACTGTCTGTGTTGGTTCGTCTGAAATCCTGCGTCTCCGCCGCGCCACTTCGAATAATTTGTCGTGTGCTCGGCATCGCCTGATAATTTTATAGCATTTCGACTCATTAGCGTATATTTAGCTTCTTAGACCACGGTGTCAAAGTTGTTGAACATCAATGTATGACATTGTCGGTGCTTTAAGAGGCGCCTTTTGATCTTGTATTTTCAAATACAAGTTATCAATGGTGGCAATCCAGTAAGGGCACTGTATTGCTAGACAAAGCTTATACGATATATTTTTACCAAGAACATGCCACGAAAGAGTTTGGGGGGTGGGTGGAAGCTCAAGGCAACCTCCCCCGCCCGCCCCCGTAACTCACGCCTCTTATAAAAAAAAATAAAGAAAAGAAAAAAAAACTCAAATTTTCCTTTATGCATTCGGCTAAGGAAACAACAAGCTGCAACCCCGGCGGCGAGAGCTCGGCAAGCGGCGCCAAAACGGCAAAACGCCAAGCGGACTCGGAGTTGTGGGCGCTGGAAGCGGTGGCTAAACGGCAAAAACGGCTTGTGAAGTATATGACGTCTCGATACGCTCTACGATGCATTTCGTATGACTGGAAACAACCAACAACCACCAGGGGGAACGTTCATAGACCTCGTCTTTGCCAACTTCAGGCTAGGTCCGATCGAAGAACCATTGGCTCTACATTTCACGGACCACAAAGCAGTAATAATGAAAGCAAAACGAAATCCACAACTCAACACGGCATACCATTTATGACCAATAAACATTGTATATAACTGTACGTCGCTTTGTCACTCATTTACGTGCGTGAGTGGGCAATGTCACGGGTGATTTGCGGTAACATCCGAACGATCCCACTGCTTCGCCCACTCATCATCGTTCACTTCGTGGCAGATGCAGTGATTTTTTTTCTTTCTGCAGCGGCGCTTTCGGCAGTATACTGGGTGCTTTGGCCAGCGTGGCAGGTGGGTGTATCGCAGAAATTTCGGCAAGGCAACGTGCGTGCGGCGTCACACCCTGTCTGATACCGCAGCACTCCCGCCGTTTCATTCTCTATCGCACGCGGGACCCCGCTTCAAAAGGCGCGCTCGCAACGTCATTAAAACTTGGGCGCTCGTCATCTTATGGTGTTTCACCGCGGTGGCGCGCTAGTTTCTTAAGGATCTTTTACGAAATGGGAATGGCCGTTTTGAAAGACGCCTATGTTAGTCATACATAATCAGTGACACTACCATTAATCATACGATACGTTAGAGCAGTTAAGATTCAACTTCGGGATTATGAGACACAATGCTACCTTAAATCATTAAAGTCGCAAACAACCAATTTGCTGTTAGTGCTGTTTAAGCATTCCGTCTTTCTTTGCATGGGTATAAAGAACTCAAATTTACTAGTGGGCCGCATGGAACACCTTCCTAGATGAATTTGGTCTACGGAATCCAGTTATTTGTTAATTGCTGAACTGCAGTGAACTTTCAGTGCTTCTATTTTAGAAGGCTATTGCGATTCAGGAAAGCAGAAAAGTTTACTCACGTTCCTCCTCTTTGTACGGAATGGTGGCAACAACGCAGTTCTTGTAGTCACTGTACTTGTAGTATGCCGTGTAAGGGTGAGAAAGATCTGCAATAGTGTTAAATATGTAAGTGTGAAATTGTAAGGTAAAAAATTGAGAATGCTTACCACTTTCTAAGAATATTAAAGGGAAAAGCCTTCTTGGACGTTGTGTTCATGAGCTGTCGAAGTTTCAACTGATATGCCGAAACTTTATCATGAATGTTCAGCTGGTGTGCTGTTGATGTTATTTTAAATTAGTGATGATGTACTGTTGAATTTAGTGGCTGTTTTTATGTGAGACTTTATATGAAAATTTTGCTAAATGTTCTATTAAGCACCGTAAGAACTTGTTATTGAGGATCATCAACGTCCTGCTGACTTTTATGTACTGTTATATTGACGTTTGTAGAATTTCCAAGTGTCGTTTACTTCAACGTCTGCCTCTGTAGTACGGAACCGATGCTGCACTACGATCACATAGTGTACTTAGGAATCGACGCACTGAATTTGGGGCTAAATTTTGCACGTAAGTCACCGGCGTCTACAGTTTGTGTCATATTGTCGTAATTTGGACTCGAACAGATACATCAGAGTCAACATCATCCTGCAGCAACCGCATTTGCAGCGACGGGACGTGGTCATTACAAGAAGCTGATTCTAGCAGCTGTTACAATGAAAAAACAATGTCGCATTTCAATGCGTCACTACTGTATGTGCGCCAAAGTATACGCGTAAGCTCTCAAACCAAATTGTGATGATTAAGCTGCAAGGGAACATATATCACACCAAGTGTATTATTTTTGTTTATCTGTCAAAGCACTTGCTCTTAGGTTTTACTGTAACACAGACCACACCGACCTTATTGTTCAGCTGCATCTTTCATTTACACTATGTACAATTCAACTCGCCCAGTACGCACTTCAAACACCGCAGTACATATCTTGCACATCCAATTCCGACGTCATACCATTGCCCAGTTTATTCACAGCCGAAGTGCACATAGCTTTCCAGCCAACTATAAGTGGGCGCTCGGTATCCACACTGACGAGGATTAATTTGCTATGACTTGTACAGCTTTTTCTTCCAATAAAAAAAAAGCCCTTCTCTTATTGAACACACAGGTGCAAGCAAAGCTTTCCGTAGGTGGCCTGTCCTATTGCTTTTCTTTTTCTTTCTTTCTTTCTTTCTTTCTTTCTTTCTTTCTTTCTTTCTTTCTTTCTTTCTTTCTTTCTTTCTTTCTTTCTTTCTTTCTTTCTCTTCCTTTCTTTCTTTCTTTCTCTTCCTTTCTTTCTTTCTTTCTCTCTGAGCAATGGTCGCACCAAACGTAAGGGTTGAGTTGTACTATAGGCAGCGGCCGTTCCACGGACCGTTGTCGTCGCGCTGAATCGGCATGTCGTCTTTCATGTTCTCATCAGCGTTCGTCCGCCTTGTTACAAAGCGCTTTCAAGTGTTTGTGCAAACTGTCCACCGAAGAGTCTTTCAGGATTCTGGGACACCGTGGGAATCCCTCTCCTCAATGCAGTCAACGGATTTGTCACCCACAACTACCATCCTCCTCTGGACCGGGCGCTTCTACCTGCAGGTGCGGCAGCGACGCACTGATTCCGCAAATGACCCTTCCTGGACTTTCAAGAGTGTACGGAATGTGGTTTTGCGCGACAAGATGATCCTCAGTTGAGTGATTTTGCCGGGGTCTCTTTCGTGGGACCTGTGTTTGCTAATAGTGGTCAACAGGTGTGCACTACTGCCAATGTTCGCCAAAACTTGACACCTTCAAGCAGAGACACTCCCCCGGGTAGTCCTGTCTCTCATGGTGGATATGGAGATGGAGTGAAGTGGACGCTCTCTTGAAGGCGGTGGTCGTGGGCGTTGAAGGGACGAACCCTTCAAACCGGCGCTCGCGCAGTGATTGCACGATTGTAATTAAGGCATTTCCCCATCTAGTGATATCAGCTGTGTATAATAAGGCGCCGACCTCCCGCTCGGCACGAATCTGTCGTCGTACGATTCTGTCGTCTTTCGACATCTAAATAAACTTCTGTTAAGTTTCCTCATCACCAGTCTGTCTCTGCCTCGGCTCTCTGCTCCTGACGTTCATGGGCCTGCGGTTCGACATCGCGGCTCAGCACAACGCTACCCGCTGGTCGGCACTTGCAGCAGGCCAGTCGCAACAGCCTCTAGAACGGACCAGCGAATGGACCACCACGCGATCGTACATACGCGGGTTAAGAATTTAATTTCCTGCAGTCGGTTTGCTGTCGATGCCAGGAAACGTGCGATTCCTGGCATCAAACTTACGCGTTATCCAGCAGATAGATTTTACACGGGTTACACCAAATATATCACTCAAGCGCCCTTAACAAGTGTACTGCTTCCCAAGTGTTTTTAGCATCGTCGGTAGAACGCAGTCGTATATGCGTTCAGTTACCATTGGGCAAGCACTGACGCGTGGCCTTGTGTTCCCGACACTAGCTTTCGGACCGTGGGGACCCGGTGCGAACCCCCGGGCCTTCAGCAAACTTTATTTCGCTTTACGTATTATTGTTTTGATACGCACCAGTTGTTGTGTTTGGGGAAGGCTTTCGGGTGCGCGCGTAAGGTGTTTTTTTTTTTGTCACTGTCGTTTTTTTGGAACACCACCGTTACCACCTTCACAGGTCAGTCGATACAAACTTCGCTTGAGAAAGACACAGTTTCGCCGCAAGCTGAAAGCAGTGAGGATATATCCACCCAGGCGTCTCTGATTATGGTATCGTGGTTTTGGGAAGTAAAACCCCTCCAATAATTATAGGCGAATCGAAGTGATGGCAACGGAAGATAAATATACAGGGTGTTTCAAGAAATGTCTCCAATATCCTTCAAAAATCACGAAAATGTGGTCTTTGCTCGCTGTCTTCACAATTACTTTTAGGAGCTTGCTCCTAATGCTCGCGCCCTGTCCGGCAGCGGCGGCGGCCACGGCGACGGCCTGTACACTTCTCCGCTCAAAGCACCGGCTTTCCGGTGATTTCAAGAATGTTCACTAGAAGGCGGCGCCGCTCAAGGCGACGCACACCACTCTCGGCACGTGCGCTTCCTTTCTCTTCGCCGAGAGCTAACGCAGTGAACACTCTTCGTTACCGCTCGGCCGCATGAACACCGCAGAAGCCAAGGCAGCCGCGCGGCGGGCTCTCCCGCCGGAGCGCCGCATGTAATGTATATATTACAACGTTGTCACATCTATATATGATGATAGGAGATGTTTACGGAGGATTCGCGGGTTATCCGATCATCTCCGAGCAAGGCTCCTCAAACATCATTCACTTTGTGGATATAACGGTGATTTTTTTTCGGTATCGACAGGCGTCATAAAGATGGCTGAAGACATCATTTGGGAAAGTAACCAAGAAAGTAAAATTAATCAACGTTTTAATTAGCGGGGTTAGGCAGCTATGTCAGACGGACTAATTTAAGCCCTTCATGCGAAGGAACCATTGCAGCTTTCAGATTTCGAAAAAGCGGCCTCTAGTAATTATTGTAGCGTAATGAAAGTTAGGCAAGTTCATCGGCGCAAGCGACGCCGAAGCACCGATGAGCGCAACAAGCAGACGACCAGACTGATGTCACTGTTCAAGACAATGATTACAGAGGTGCAGTTCTTCCCCATTCGTTAACGTATGTGCGCCATGTATGCTGCAATTGCTAGCGCAGCCCACACACGCACACAACGAAATCGGTTGATGGTTGAGTTAGAGACGCTCACTCATTCTGGACGTCTCAGACGAATATGGCAGTTGCGCTCTTCGGTGTTTCAGTTTAGCCGCTGAATTTGGGAGAATTTCATTACTTTGCAAATATTACTACAGGCCCTTTTTTCGAAATATCAAAGCCGCAATGGCATCTTCGCATGAAGGACTTAAATTCTCCTCTTTGACTTAGTCGCCTAACTACGCTAAATAAAGAATTAATAATTTAACTTTCATAATTGTTGTGCCAAATGATGTATTCAGCCTTTTAAGATGCCTACCTCTACAGAAAAAGCAATTGTGAGGACAGCGAGCAAATACCACATTTTCCTGATTTTTTTAAGGATATTGGACACATTTCTTGAAACACCCTGTATACTGACACCACTCTGCATACTCGTACTCATATACATAATCATACCGAGCTACATACCTTGATCAAGAAAGAAAGTGACCGTGTCGACGCCGTTTCCTGGTGTGATATCGAATGTCGACTGTTTCCTGCCAAAATACAAAAATATGGTTTTAAGAACGGCGCTTACATGCGACTGTTCTTTTTTAGCCGCTCAGAGTGGACATCAACTCAGAGCAAACATTGTGGAACGCGAGGGCTAAGCAGTTAACGCTCACAGATACACTACGAATTAGTTCTGCAACCTACACTAAGCAGAACAGCGATTTCCATCTTATTTTATTGGGTTATCCTTCCGCTACACCAAGAGCACCAGTAAGACGTTACGATAACGCCACAGATCGCCAAAATTCTTTGACGACATCATGACGTTATATTGACGTCACGTGCCGTAACATCTCGTGATGACGTCATCAGAAGACATCTAGCTTGGCCAAATGTGGTCCGATCACATGGAGGCAATGCAGAACCAGGTGAGGTGCTTCTGATCTTGGAAGCACTGCAAAACAACGTTATCTGAAGAAAGCCTTCGAAGGGTGGCGGGTCTGGATCAATATGTCGTCTGAGAAGAAATAGAAGATGATTTTCACCACCTACTCGTCTTATGTGAATGCTTATGGGACCCTGTGAGATTTCGTTGAGCCAATCCGTGACGACATGCTGACACTCTGAATGCACGTATTGTGACATTCAGTTGAAAACTGAAAAGCTGACCTTCATTGTATGGTCCATTTAAAAACGTTAGGCTGGTTTAACTTATGACAGTGGAGTTTAGAAACAACAATTCATTCTTGTAACTTCAAAGCATATTTATCTTTCCCTTCCCTTTACCCGAAAACCATGTTTGCTGGATATACAGTCTAAGACCTTAAAAGCACATTCCAAATTCTAAATGTGCGCACTTGAATGTAGTGCATATGGCTTTATTTTCGTTCTTCTTCTCGGGTCCCATTAAACCACGACCTCACTAAGCTTTTGAAGCCTTTCAAAAACAACTAGCCTGTTTCTCATGAAACCATTATACGAGCGAATGGATGAATCCTATTAAACGCCTCAAATTAGAAATGCCAGTCAGAGCGGCTAGTTTGTCGTTAGCGAAAGAAAAATGTTACAATTATTCTGTATGCATGTGAGCTGTCGGATGGGCTCAGAAATGTTGCAGACGGGTTGAATGTACATTTTTTATTCTTAACCTGGCCCCGCAAAATGAGTAAAAGCTGTTGAAAATTAAAAAAAATAGTTGGAAC